>PVIY010036914.1:0-25081 GCA_004026745.1 Myrmecophaga tridactyla
GTGTTAACATCAGACATGGGGATGAAGACAGAGGATGGAGCTGAGGCAAAGCCTACCTGTCAGTAGCTGGCCGTGGAGTGTCCTGAGCGCCCTGCTGTCATGGCCTGTCCTGAGCGCCAGGGAGTGTCCTGAGCACCCTGCTGTCATGGCGGTGGGAGGGAGTTTCAGTCCGGGCTCTCCCACCCTCTGGGCATGAGGCCTTGGAGAAGTCACTCTCCTGCCCTGGGCTTTACTTTCTTCCTCTTTAAGTGTGGGGATGCCTCAGATGCTCCCTCAGGAGCCGTCAAACCTCACAGCCTATGGGAATGCAAGGAGAAAAATGAAAGCACCAGGGAGCATCATGGGGAGGGCAGGCCTGTCCTGACTGCAGCAGTGGGAAACAAGTTGCATGTGGCCCCTCGTCCTACCCATAGATAAGGGATCCAAGCCCAGTGTGGACAAGGGACCCCAGGATCAGGCAAAGGGGGAAGGACACAGAGGCATAACTGTGGGCCTGGAACAGGACAGGAGATGGTGCCTTGAGGCTGCAGAAAGCAGGGAGCATAATATGACTTTAAATCCAGAAAGGGAATTCACATTCATTGGTCCATGTGACCAGTGCCAGGACCCTGCGAGACAAGACGGGCTGAGCAGGGATGATTTTGTGTACTTCAAAGCAGAGGACAGAGACTTGCTTAAGGTCACTTGAACCCTGGGCTCCTGGCTCTAAGTTCAGGGGTCATATATCCATCTTGTCTTCCTGCCCTCCCTCCTTCTCTCTCTTCTGTCCCTAATTAAAAAAAAAAAAAAAGTTTTGTTAGACATAATTCACATACCCCACAGTTCACCCATTTAGGAATTTTCATATACTCACAGAGTTTTGAAACCAGCACCACAGTCAATTTTAGAACATTTCCACCACCACGGAAAGAAACCCAGTATCCGTTAGCCATCACTCCCCATTTCCCCCACCCCCGCAATAGCCCTAGGCAAACCTTAATCTACTTTCTGTCTCTATTCTGGGCATTTCATATAAATGGAATTAAAGGACATATGGTCTTTCATGACTAGCTTCTTTCACACCCACGTGTGACGTTTTTCACACCACAAGGATGGTTCATTCATGTTGAAGCATGTAACAGTAATTTATTCCTTGTTATGGCTGAATAGTATTCCATTGTGTGTATATACCACATTTGGTTTAACCATTCGTATGTTGATAGACCTTTGGATTGTTTTTCCCTTTGTGGACATTGTGAATAGAGTTGCTGTGAATATTCATGTGCAAGTTTTTGTGTGGACATATGTTTTCATTTCTCCTGGGTATATATGTAGGAGTAGAATTGCTGAGCCATGTGGTATCTCTACATCTAAACTTTTAAGGAAATTACAGACTGTTTTCCAAAGAAGCTGCACTTCTTTATATTCCCACCACCAGTGTATGAGGTTTCCAATTTCTCTACTTCCTCTCCAGCACTTGTTATTATGTATCTTTTTGATTATAGCTATCGTAGTTGGTGTGAAGTGATGTCTCATTGTGGTTTTGATTTGCATTTCCCTGATGGCAAATGAAGTTGAGCATATTTTCATGTGTTTATTGGCCATTTATTCATCTTCTTTGCAGAAATGTTTATTCAGTTCCTTTGCCCATTTTAATTGAGTTACTTGTCTTTTTATTATTGCGTTGTAAGAGTTCTTTTCATGTTCTAGGTATAACTCCTTTGTCAGGTGTGTGATTTGCCAATATTTTCTCCCATTCCAAGGAGTTTACTTTTCACTTTCCTCATGGTGTCCGTGGAAGCACAAACATTTTAATTTTGATGAAGTCCAATTTATCTATTTTTTCTTTTGTTGTGCTTTTGGTGTCATATCTAAGAAATTATTGCCTAAACTAAGGTCACAAAGAACTATGTCTATGTTTTCATCTGAGATTTTTATAGCTTCAGCTTTCACATTTAGGTCTTTGATCCATTTTGAGTTATTTTTTAATACGGTGTGAAGTAGGAAAGAGTCCAACTTCATGTGGGTATCTAGTTGTCCCATCACCATTGGTTGAAAAGGTTATTCCTTCCCCCATTGAATGGCCCGGGTCCATTGTGGAAAATCAATTGAGTACAAATGTAAGTGCTTATTTCTGGATCCTCAATTCTAGATTCCATTGACCTCTATGTCTCTCCTTGTGCCGGTAAACACACTCTCTTGATTACTGCAGCTTTGTCATTTCCTCATCTTCTAATTTTTTTGGAAGAACTTGTGAAGAATTGGTATTAATTATTTAGTATTTGGTAGAATTCACAGGGGAAGTCATCTGGTCCTCGTCCTTTTTTTGTGGGAAGTTTTGTGGTTACTATTTCAGTCTCTTAGCTTCTTATAAATCAATTCAGATTTTTCTATTTCCTCGAGTAAGTTTTGGTAGTTTGTGTCTTTCTAGGGATTTGTCCATTTCATCTAGTTTATCTAATTTGTTGGCATGCACTTGTTCATAGTATTCCCTTATATTTGGCTTTATTTCTCTGTCAGTAGTAAAGTTTCACCCTTCATTACTGATATTAGTGATTTGAATGTTCTCTCTTTTTTTCTTGGCCAGTCTAGCTAAATGTTTTGTTGATCTTTGCAAAGAACCAACATTTGGTTTAGTTGATTTTTTTTAGTGTTTTTCTATTCTATATTTCTTTAATTTCCACTCCTAATCTTTATTATTTCCTTCCTTCTTCTTGCTTTCAGTTTACATTTCTCTTCTTTTTCCACTCTTGTAAGGTGGAAGATTAGGTTATTGATTTGAGATGTTTTTTCTTTTTAAATGTAGATGTTTAGAGCTTTAAATTACCTTTAAGCACTTGTATTGTCTTAAAACTTATTAGCCATAAATTTTGGTACATTATAGCTTCATTTTCATTCACCTCAAATTATTCCCTGATTTCCCTTATGATTTCTTTTTTCACCCATACTTTATTTAGTAGTGTTTTCTATATACCACGTCTTTTTGTTCTCTTTCATGCTGTAGTGTTTTCTTTTGGAAATAACTAAGTGGATATTTTTTAGTGTAACATTATATTTCTTTTAGCTGTATATGTTATAAATACATTGTTATAGTTATTACTTTATATAATTTTGGCTATTATAGAAGCTGTGAATAGAAAGGAGAGCAGGTGCCTGTTTATAATTTGTTATATTTACATTTTATTTACCATTTCTGGTTCTCTTCATTTGTTCTTGCAAATTCACGTTATCATCTTGTATCATTTCCTTACTCCAATACAACTTTGCTCCCACCTGCCTCCTTTGTGCTGTTATTGTGAAATATACTGCATTTCTATATGCTACAGACCAAACAATGCAATTATATATTTACGTATACATGCATATATAGTTTAATATGATCCTTTTTTTAAATCAGCTAAGAGAAGGAAAGAGAGGAAAATTAGATTATCTTTTGTAAGTACATAATTACCTTTACTCGTGATTCTTGTTTTTTCATGTAGTTACCGATTTCCATCTGGGTTCACTTGCTTTCAGCATGAAAAACTTCCTTTAGTAAGGTGTCTGCTAGCAATAAATTCTCTGTTTTTGCTTATCTGGTAGTGTCTGTATTTTATCTTCATATTTGAAAGATAGTTTTGCTGGTATTGATACTGACCTAATACAGGGTTGTCTGCCCAATGCACATAACAGCCAATCCATGACAGCAGGGTTTCAAAGAGAGAAAGAGTTTGTTGCTGCACATGAAGCAGGAGATCAGATGGCCTATGGGCCCCCAAAAGATTTTTGGTTGGCAGTTTCTTTTTTTCTGCACTTTGAAAATGTCATCCCACTTCTGGCCTCTGTTGTTTCTCTCCTTCAGGTATACCCATTGTGCATATACCATTGTGCATGTACCATATGCACTTAAAGGTGTTCCCTATTTTTCAGTCTATTTTTTTTTCATTGCATTTTTTCTCTGTTCTTTGCATTGTATAATTTCTATGATTCTATCTTCAAGTTTATGGTTCTGAGGCAGACTATAGCAGGGACCTGAGTGAGGAAAGAAGATGCTGTGAAGAAGCCCTTAAGCAAGGATGGTTAATCAAGGTCAGGACAGCCTGCCCTGTACAAACAACTTGCCTGGGGCTATCTACCTACGCAAAACACTAACCTATGAGTGAGCTGAGATGAGATTGTGTGGGGCTCGAGTGTGCACGGTTTGCAGCTGACCCGCCCAAATGCACCGTCTCCCACCAGGTGCCACCCTGGAAAGAAGGGATGGTAGAAGGAAGAGCCCTAAACAAGGAGCAGCAGAGAGAGAGTAAATAAAGCTAAGCAATAAAAGCAGATTGCTCCATGGTGCCTGGCCTCTTACCACTCACCACTTCTCTTGTGAGAGTATCCACATGACCTTTTGCATGTGTACTTAATAAATTTTCTGCCTGCCAACTCAATCTGTGCTGTGCCCTTGGATTCTTTCTCGCAGCAAGGCCAAGAACCTAGAAATTCAACGCCAGCATCAGTTTTTCTTTCTACAAGTTCAAATCTACTGTTGAGCCCTCTAATGAATTTTTTATTTTGGTTGCTATACTTTACAACTCCAGAATTCTGATTTGATTCTTTTTTAAAATAATTTCTGTCTCTTTGTTGATATGTTCTATTTGATGAGACATTCATTTAATTCTTTAAGCATGATTTCCTTTAGTTATTTGAGCATATTTATAATGGCTACTTTGAAGTCTTTGTCTATTAAATCTGGTACCTCTCAGGCAGTTTCTATTGTCCACTTGTTTTCCTATGTATGGGTCACATTTTCCTATTTCTTAAAATTTTATGTTGAAAACTGGACTTTAGGTAATGTATTGTAGCAAACCTGGGTACTGCTTCTCCTCCTGATACTCCAGAAATGTTTTTGTCTTGTTGATTTTTATTTTGTAAGTTGGCTTGGATATTTCCATGTAGTTCATTTCTCCCGCAGTGTGAAACCTTTGGTATTGTCCCTCAGAAGATTTGGCTGTCTCTTGACTATTAAATTCTCTACTTTATTTGGTGTTGCACCCAGCTTTTAGGCTCCACTAATTTCTGGCTGACTGACTGCTCTATTGTTTTCTACAATCCCCTTTGGCATAAATTACTCATCTCTCTGATACAATTAAATTCTGGCTGGGGAGTTTTTGAGGCCAGCCTCTGAGGTTCATTCTGACACCAGGAGGGCTTTCTTAGCTGTCTCTTTCCCTGGTTCTCTCCTGTCAGATAGATAGTCTATGGTTGAGTTTGTTGCTCTTAATTAAGAGGAGTTATTGTTTTCTAGCACACCCTGAGGCTTGAACTTCCCCACACTCTGTTTCAAATAAACTGAATTCCTTTGGAGAGAGCTTTGGAGCTCTCTTTTCTTATGGACTGACTCTTCCCCTGGAGAGAATCTCAGAGCCACCTCTCTGGGCTCTGGCCAGAGTGGTAGCCTCTGGTCTTCTCAGTTTGCCTCTTCCAGCACGGAACCTCTGACCTCTGAGTGCGAGTGTGCAGGGCTCCAGTATTCATGGTTTGCTGCACAAGAGACAGAGCCTCTGTCCTATGTTGGAGACCAGGTGGCACAAGTGTTCCAACGCAGCACAGCCCCAAGACCAAAGAACACACATGGCAGAGAGTTACCCGTGAGTTTTAATTAAGGACTTACTAACAGGAGACGATTCTTCCCAATGGCAGCTGGTCAGGAAATGAAAGACAGTGATCCATGTAAACAAGAGGAATGAATAGCTTATGAAGTTCGGCAGAGTCTTGCTAGAGTTGGTTACCCATAGTGATGAAGGGAGGGGAATTTTAATGCTGTGCTCTGGTCACACAAGCTGCTACATGCTAAAAGCTTCATTGTTTTCCCTAAGGGAGGGATTCCTAATCCTTGGGTTGCCACAATCCATCCACACGCAGCAGTTTGCTTTGACCATAGGACAGACACTGCATCCATATCCCATAAAACTGTATAAGAGACAACAGAAGGTCAGGAGTACCTCACACTGATTAACACCCCTACAAAGTGATGCCACCATGGCCAAAAAGGGAATTAAACCATTCTACTAATAATTAATACAACCTGTGATTTCAGTCTTAAATGAGAAGATTCTTTTCCAGATTCTTTGAATGTGCTGAATTCTGCCAGGCCAACAGGGTATTCCACACAGTCCAATTCACAAGGGTCACAGTCCAAGGCAGGCTGGTGGCACCTGACAATGGCAGTTCAGCGTCCCCTCAGCATTGAGATTTATTGCACATAGGTTACCACAGAAGCCTATTGCAGAAAGGTATTTGCTACAAAGCTACAGGTGAACAGAAAGATGTTTATGGGGAAACATGAGAGGCAAATTTTGTTGATCTGATAGAATACAACTAGATTTCCAGTGTAGACAGAAGTGTTCCTAGAGAAGGGGTGCTATGAGAAGGTTTTAGATACCACATCTTGCCCCCTACAATTGCAGGGAGGCTTCTGATTTAATCTATAGTTATCCTGGGCATAATAATGTCCACAGAGTCACACAGACTGTGCCTTGAGGTATGGGGGTTACATAGTCAACTTATGGCACTTTGTGTATGAGCTGTGGTCTAAATATTTACAGTTTGGATGACCCCAATACCCAATGGATTTAGGATTCCCAACCAGCACAGCTGATCAGGTAGGACCATGGCCAATCAACCTTATTTTCCCCAATTTCTAATATTCATGGTTCAGGCAAGAGGAAATTACTTTCATTACCTCGTTGCTGGTCCTTTTACCTGAATTCACAGTGCCTTCTTGGGCCCTGCCATTACCAATTCAACAGAGGCAGGAGCAGCTGCCGGTGAATTGAGGCTGGTGAGGGTCAGATACAGCTAGGTATCCACTGCTGCAGTGATTGCTTATTATTATGAAAAGCCCATTCATCTTTTCAGTTAACCCCATTGCTGTAAGGTCGTAAGGCAAATGAAATGTCCATAAGACATCACGTTCAGTAGCCCAGGCTTGGGTTGGTTATCTGGTAAGGGGTTCCCCCTATCATTGTCCACATGTGTACAGATCTTGAAAAATGCATTTAGCTTTTCCAAGCTACATATTGTAGCTCTTTGGTTAGCCTTTCATGTTGGGAAGGCCAGCACCAGTCAAGTGGCTATATCTATGATTGTAAAGGCATGTTCTGCACCTTTGGATAAGGGAAGGGGCCCAATATAATCTACTTGCCATCTGGTGACTGGGACTTGCTCAGCCAATGTGCCATCAGTGAGGGAGCAATCTCAGTCGGCATAGTGAGCAGGATGGGCACACAACCTCAACTTCCTTTAGCTACTGCCTCATGATGGGCAGCTGAAATTGCTGCACCAACTGCCACAAAATCTGGTAACCTTGGTGCTCTGTTTTCCTGTGTAACCATTTATAGCCTTGTATGATGCTGGCGCTATGCTATGAATTTTTGCCAGAGCTTCTGCTTCAGTGTTTCTTGGTAAAAAGTAAGTGTTTTGGGCAGAAACATGGAAAACAGTTAGCTTGCCCTTGTGGCAAGAGTCCAGATGTCATCCTATACCTCTTTCCCCCAAAGAGGGTCACTGATGACTGTCCATTGTTCCCTTTTTCCATCCACACTGATATGCCTTAGTATATGGCTCAATTATCGGTACAAATGTTTTGTGCATCTCCTGGCTCATGGGCGATGACCATCCCTATGGTCTTCAGTTCAGCCCACTGACAGCTCTGCATGGTTCCAGTTTCCCACCATATGGTGTCAGTGCTAGGTTAGATGGCCACAGCCATCCAGGTAGCAGGTTGTCCATGTGCTGATCCATCAGTATCTCATGTATAATCATGTATACTTCCTCAAATCTGTCAACGGTGGGCTTGAGGTAGCAACATCGGGAGGATCAGCAGGGAGTGATGAATATGCTCTTCCACATAAGAAACTGGTCCTAAAATGTCATACGTTTCTTCACTTAGAGAGTCATTGTTAAAGATGCTATGTTGCAGGAGGTAAGCTTTTCACTTTGTCGGCATGCTAAGCTGAGCCCTTCCCAAGTGATGCTTGTTAGCAGTATCACAAACCCACCCCTGTAAGGGAAAGATCATTCATAAAGTCACAGGACACTTCTGAATCAGCTCTTTGATTTGTAATAGGGCATTATAGGCCACACATAGCTGCTTTTCCAGGGGTCTGTACCCTAGTTCTGCCCCTTTCGTTAGCTGAGATCAGAAGCCAAAAGATGCAAGTTTTGTCTGTTGCCTTTACCACAAACCTTACCCAAAGCCAACATCAGTACTGGCCACATCCAATTCACAAGGCACATCTGGGTCTATTCTCCTTAAAGCTTGTGCTTATGCTATAACTCGTTTGTAATTTTCAAAAGTACCCTGCTGTGGGGTATCCCATTCCCAAGCCTTCCACTTGTGAACCAGAGTATACAAAGGTTTTAAAATCTTTGCCAAATGAGGTATAAATGGTCTCCAACAGCCCAATAAATCAAGAAAAGCTATAAACAGCTTAGGAGTGTATCAAATGGGGTAATTCTGTACTTTTTCAACAATAACAAAAGGAATAATTTTAGTCTTTCTCGACCAGATTATACCCCAAAATTTGGCAGAGCATCCAGGCCCCTGTAATTTATCTCAATTTACTATCCATCCCCTGCTTTCAAGGTGGGCCACCATTCTGTTAGCTCTGAAAGAGAGTTACTGATTTAGCAAAATATCATTGATGTAATGGAAAAGAGTTAGATTTTCATGGGGGGGGGTGGGTGTTCCAGATTTCCAGGTCTTGTTTCCATGTAGCCATCCACACCAATAGGCCTTGGTATATGGCAACCATATCAAATAGTGGAACTATAAAGATACCCTTGGGGCAATACAGTAAATGTTTATTGTTGTCCTTTCCACATGAAGGTGAATGCAGGTTGGCTGGAGGGATCTAAAGAGATACTGAAGAAGGCAAAGAAGGCATTAGCAAGGTGTAATACAAAATGAAATTGGCCTACCTGAGTACTTATACCTTGTAACAAAGTAGCAATGTTTAATACAACTACAAATAAAGGAGGAGTTACTTTATTTAATTCTCTATAGTCAATCATTATTCACCAAGTTCCATCAGACTTCTTTACGGTGAGACAGAGCTATTAAAAGGGCTATGAGTGGGAATGATAATATCTACTCTTTCTAATTCCCTAATAATGGTGGTGATTTCTTGATGGATCCCAGGCAGCTTATACCGATGCACTGCCACAATGCGTCTGGGGGAAGATACTTTCACCAGTGACCACTTAACATGCCCTCTCAGAATGGCTTTGACCACTTGGCACCGGAAGTACGATTCACCTATGGTTTTCAAGGTAATATTTTGCAAGATATCAACTCTTAATATATACTTTGGAATAGGAGATATATATATATCATATATATTTGAGGTGGTAATTGGCCTATTTACCTTAATAATTGCTGCTGTGTCACCTTAATGCCTTTGTCCCTGTATCCAGCAATGGTTAGTGCAGGGCTCCCAGTTTGTGGCTGTTTCCCTTATATTAAGGTACGTTATGCTCCAGTGTCTACTAAGACCAAAGCCCCATGTTCATTAGTGGGGGACTAGAAGATAGTTCTATATGTCATCTCTGATCTCCATTGTCCCCATATACTGTTTTTTTCTGGGGGATTTTGACCTATCCCCTATGTGGGGGAAGGGGGCCTCCCAGACATCTTCATTTTGGGGAGGGTAGGGGGTGGCACAGAGGGCTCTTTATGTGGTGTTGGCCATGTCTTTCGGCCAGAATCTACATCTTCTCTAGTTACCTGGCTTCAGGCTTAGTAAACCTCTGCTCCTTGGGCAGCTTGCTCCACAGTCTTAACTAATGCTTCATTTGGCTGTCCATAAATATCTTCAGTTTTAGTTCCAGCAGCTATTAGGTCTGTCCATATTTGTCTGTGCTACACCTGGTTTGGACCATCAACTTTCCTTGGGATATAGCCCATAGTTCTGACTCCAGCTCCCCTTCACCTTGGGTGATCTGTCTCTCCCAGGTGTGCAGTCATTTGGGCAGCCTGTGAGATGAGCTATCCTATAAGTGGGCTAAGAATGGGCACCAAAGTCCCATACTATTGATTGAGAGCAGTATGTAAAATTGTCTCATTACTTCCTGCAGTGAAATTTATACTGTCTGGTCCAATGGCATTCCACATGCAAATTGCATGCTTCATCTCTAGTCCCTTTAATACATCTTGTACTTTGTCAGTGGTGTCCCAATGGGGGTTTGATGGGGCAAATCCCCATCATTGCGTCACATGTTTTTGCACTGGAATGTGAGCCAATTTAGTAGTGAATTTATTTTCATTTTTAGAGTTAACAAATATATGTGTTGATGCACAGAAGGATGGGTCATGAGAAAGGAGGTTTACTCATCTCATGCCCTGAGAGCAGTATACTGTTTGAACTGGTATCCCACAATCACAATAGTCAATTTGATAAAAATTCCTGGGGTGTTTGCCTATAATGAGTCCCAATCTCTCATATTTAGAGGCAATAAAATTTCACATTGTAACTTGTACTTTTTGCCCAGTGGGTGCAGCTAAGGCTGGGGCTGCATTAGTGGTGTCATCCCGATCCATCAGGGGGTCCAGTTGTGCTCAGACATGCTCTGACTTAATCTTACATTAGAGCAGAGGGTGAATAAATTTATACCCTTTATCCTCCTTCTCCCAGTCAGACTGGAGATCCTCATCATCTGAAGAAAAATCCACTGGTTCCATACTTTGGGATCCCAATCAGGGGAAGTTAGAGTATGCCTTACTTGAACATAAGGTAACTTTTGCCCCCTTTCCCTAGCATACAGCATGCTAATGTTTCCAAATTTTCATATACTTGGCATAGCCTCTCATTTAAAGCATCTTTCAACTCCATTTGGACTACTCACATATTCCTCTCTAACTTAAGTTCTTCTTCCAGGCAGTGATCATAGCTGATCACATGGCCTCCATGAGCAGCCAGGGTATAGCTTTGGTGGTTTGGAGGTTTTCCTTTTTTCTAATGAAATCCCAACTGTCCTGCAGTCTGTTGCAGGAGGGCTATTAGTCCAGCCAGAGACTATAAAGCCTCTTTATAGTCCCTCAGTGATTCTCATTCATCTAGGTGGCTGCCACCCCTCCCCACATGGATGTTGCAGCCCATCCCAGGATTCCCCCTAGGGAATCTTCCTTCCCAGTACTCATGCCTTTTTACAGCCTTTAGCTCTTTGATCTCCTGACTGGCTCACCCAATGTTCCGACCCAGCTCAACCCTGAGAACGAAGACACACAAGACAGAGAGTTATCCATGAATTTTAATTAGGGACTTACTAACAGGAGAAGATTCTTCCCAATGGTGGCTGGTTGGGAAATGGAAGTCAGTGATCAGTGCAAACAAGAGGGAGGGAGTGGCTTATAAAATTCAGCACAGTCTCACTAGAGTTGGTTACCAACAGTGATTAGGAAGAGGAGTTTTAATGCTTTGCACCTGTGCTCTGGTCACACAGGCTGTTGTGTGCTTAAGGTGTCATTTTTTCCCCCCTAAGGGAGGGAGTTCCAACCCCAGGGTTGCCACAGCAAGGAAGCCCTGATCTCTCAGCTATGATCACCAGAAATTTAGTCTCTTGAACTTGGAGTTTGAGGGGATAGGAAATTCTGGCAAATTTCCACTCCCAGTGGGATATGGTAATCTTTGATTGGGAACTGATACAGGTTTCCCTGTCTTCTTGATCATGTCCACTGTATCAGCTAGGGTTCTCTAGAGAAACAGAAACAGCAGGAGATATCCGTAGATATAAAATTTATAAAAGTGTCTCATGTAACCATGGGTATGTAGAGTCTAAGGTCTGTAGGGCAGACTGCAAGCTGGTAACTCCAATGAAGTTCCTCAACAAACTCTCAGCAGAAGCTGGCTGGACAACTGTGGGAATGGAAAAGTCCAAAATCTGTAGGGCAGGCTGTGAAGCTGGTGACGCTGATGAAGGGTCTGGACAAACTCCACAGGAGAGGCTTACTGGCTGAAGCAGGAAGAGGAACTGTCTCTTCTAAATCCTTTTTAAAAGTCTTCCAGTGATTAAATTAAGCATCACTCATTGCAGAAGACACTCCCCTTAGCTCACTACAAATGCAATCAACTGTGGATGCAGCCAGCATAATCATGATTTAAGTCCATGATATGTCCCCACAGCAATAGACAGCCAGCACTTGCCCAATCAGATGACCAGGCACCACCACCTGGCCAACTTGACTCATGAACTTGACCATGACATCCACCCAGGGTGGAATTTCCATCAGTATGCTCTAGAGAGTAGAGTAGAAGGGAATGGGTGGTAGTCAAATGCTGCAGACTCTATGTTCTTACTGTATTTTAGTAGATTTTCTTGGTATGTTTCTTCATTTACTGTATCCCTTTAGGACAATTTCCAGAGACTTTAAATGGAATCATTTTTGGTTTTTTAATAGTTCTTGCTTGCTTTGCTGGTTTTGCTGGGGAGTAGGTATACAAAGTCCTCATACTGCCATTCCAGAAGTGGAACTCCCAATTCCAGGGTTCTTTTCAATAGCAGGGAGAGGTTTGTAATTGGATCAGTCAGGGCTGATAAAGGATGAAGGAAGCAAGAAAGTGGAATATGTTTGGAAAGCATACGCTCGTGGCTAGAGATGGAATGTTGGTAGATTTTAGCCACAGGAGCCGGACAAATTTGTAGAACAGAATTGTCATCAGAAAATTGCTGGGGAATGGAGACAGCAGGTGTCAATGTCAGCTGCCATCCCAGCCTGGTACAGAGAGCTCGCAGGATTCAGCATGGGCCATTCCAGCCTATACCGAGGCAAGATGTATATTGCAGGGATGTGGAGGGGAATGGTGGTCAGGGCTGTTCACGTCACTGTTTGGTTGGAAGCGAGTTCTATATTTAGTAATATATTTAGTTGCGACGAAATGAATACCAGAACTCTTTATGCCTGGGGACAGCAAGATCCTGGCCTTTCTGCCCAGTGTCCAGGTGCTGATCTCCAAGAAGTGTCCCACCTGAATCACAGCCTATATGCTGGAGTTGTTACTTGCATTGTCCCATCCATTTACCCATCCATCAGCCCATCAAACCTTATTGAGATTTACTCTGTGCCATGCACTGTATAGAACACACTAAGTCAAATTGACTGTCACTTAAGTCCCTCTAAAGGAGTTCAAAATGTCCACAAGCCAATTCCAATGCAGTGTGATAAGGCCAACGAGGGAGAACATAGTGCTAATGTGTATAACCCACTTGGGGAATGGAGGTCAAGAAATTCTGCTTCAGTCACTTCTGAGGATAAATGGAAGTCAGCGAGCCAGCTTAAAAAAATAAAAGAGGTAAGGACATTCCATTGGTGGAAATAGCCAGCACATTAGGGGAGCACATGTGACCACAGCACAGCGGGGAGCTGCAAGTACATCATTATGGTTGGAAGGTAGGGAACACACTGGGGAGTGGACCAGGTGAGGATGTGGTGGTAGGTGGGTCAAGCTCTGTTCTTGCTTGTATCCCGTTTCGTCTGAACAACTTGGTCTAAAATGGTCCTTCATGCCTTCTCTGCCCATGCTCCAATGAGGGCTGCATCCAGGTCCCACTTTTACTGGAGCCCCTAATGATCAGTGCTACCTGGGTGGCCTCAGTGCCCTGTCAGCCTAGTTTTCTGAGCTTTAGCCCCTCCTCAGGCTGAGGACAATAGCCCTGGCCCTCTCCTTCATTCCGCAAGCTCTGAGCAGCTTCCCTTCCCCACTGCCCATACTCATCTCTTCCTCAGGGCACACAGACACCCTTTCCAAATCTCTGTGGGGGAGCCTGGCTTGGTGGCCTCAGGCTCTGCCTGAAAGTCAGCAAGAATCACTGCTGCAGGCGGCCTGAGCCTGGACACACTGGTCCTGGGGCTGGCTCTGGGCAGTCGTGTCTGCGGAGAACAGGGAGAAGATTGCATTGTCTGTCACTGTCAGTGTTATCAGCAGCAAACACAAACATTTCAGAGGCCAAGATGGATAACTCTGCCTGCCAGCAGTGCCCAGAGATGCTGCTCAGTGCCTGCCCAGTGGCCCGGGGACTCCTTCCATCACCCCGGCATCAGCATCATCTTATCTTTTTGTCCCCTCAAACGCTGCAGAGTGTTGAGGTTCCAATCTGCCACCCACTGAATTCTGCAGCCCAGCAGGGAAGAGGCTGGAGCAGCAGACTCTCACATGTAAAGCAGTTTAGTATCCAGACAGCCTTCATCTCCTTCATCTGATTTGATCTTCTTATCAGCCCTGCGTGTACGGGACATGGACATTGGTATATCCATTTCACAGAGTAGGGACACACTGCACAGAGCCGTCCAGTGATATGCAGCCATTAGAAGCTCAAAGTGAAAACGAAACCATCTATTCTGATTCCAAGGAGAAAATGCTTTGCAAACTACTGGTGCCTCTGTGTCTGAAAAGGGGAGCCAGGAGAAAGGAAACTTGGGGTCTCGAGCCCCTAGAGCAGACACTACCTAGGCCCTTCCCCTATGCCCTTGGCCTGCCTTTTGGTTCTGCAGAGTCCCAAGATTCCTCGGTCTGCCCACGCGGGTGCCTTCTCTGCTGGACTGAGCACAGGGCTGGCTGGCTGTGCTGGGAGTTAGCAGCCAAAAGAGACTGTGTGAGTATTGGGGGATCCAAATTCAGACAGCACGGTGGGGTATCTCCCCCCTCCTCACAGTGACCCCCTTAAAGGTCATTAGCAGCTGGACTTTTCTGAGAAGCTAAGCAAAGGTAAGAGGTGGATTCCAGAGCCCAGGGGCGGAGGGGCTAAGCCCCATGCAGCTGAATGTCTGAGAGAGACTTCGAGGAGTTGGTCCACTGTGTGCAGCAGCTCATGCAGCTGCCCTGAAAGAAGAGGGGGAAGGTCAGCTCCGAGCCCTCTCCTTTCCCTTCTCACTTCCAGTTCCCTCGCTGCTAGCCTTGGTGCAGCCAAACAACACGTCTGAGATTTGGGCCTTTTGGTGGCACCGATTCCTCCACGTGAAACACACTCCACTCGTCTGCTGCCGCCGTCAGAGCCTCACCCCCCTCCCTGCCTCTGGGCACTCATGCTATTAACTGACTGTCCCTCTCCTCTGTCCTTTTTTTTTTTTTCCCTTTCATTTTCTCTCCTGTTAATGGGTTATTGACACACATGCCTTATCCCCTCTCCAAGCCCAGAGTTCCCTGGGAGTCTGGTTGTTTGGAAGTCCCTTCAATGTCTACCACTGTGACACTCACTGGATGCCCTGCTGAGAGCGCTCAGTGAGCGGAAGTCAAGACAGCCTTAGTCTTTGGTCTTATACTTCCCTATTGTTTGACCTTCTGCTACAAGCTCGTGTTGCTTTTGTAATAAAAAAAAAATTGTAAAAAGACAAAATAGAGTCAATTAATCGGTACAGAAGCATAGCCTGTCTAATGAAAATTGCTTGCCTCAAAGGAGACAGGTACCTGGGGGTTTGTCCATCCCCTCGGGCCGGCGGGGGGCACCTCGGCAGGGCTGGCTGGACCCAGGCTGCCGAGCATATTGCAGCCGGAGTCGGGAATTGGAACATAAAGGTCAGTGACAATATAAAATGTATTTCCTCTTCAAAATGCCTGCATGACAAAATGTGGAATTTTAGTAAATTCACGGGATGGGAGTTATTAGCAGGCTGAGCTTTTATTGCTGCCTCAGGCATTGGGCTGACCCCACCAAGACCCCACTTTCCTCAGTGACAGCAGGATGATTTTCTATTTCATAATCTTTTCTCATTGTGAGAGGAAAAATAATTTCCTGGCATGGCCTTCCAGCTGCCCCAGCCCAGAAGGCCCATTGAGAGAAGGGTTTTATCCATTCATTCAGCCCCCTAATTTTTTATTGAGCACTATTTCCTTACCTTTTTTTTTTAAGTTCGTTTGTATTCGGTACTGAGAATACAAGAATTCCAAGAAGTGTTCCAGAAAACACACCCAGGAGTGAAGTTCCCGAATAAGCAGATACTGAGGAGGGTAACTAAGACTGGGGGTGACTGTAAGCCATTCATTCATTCACTCAGTCATTCATTCATGTCAAAGGAAACTTAGAAAGCAGAGACCTTGAGCTTTGAGATGAAAAAAGAATGGCAAAGTTTCTGGTGGAAGAAAAAGAAGGCTTCTTCATGGTGGCTCTTTAGAGCAGGTCCAGGACCCAAGGGTAATATGCAAGGGGCAGAATTGAAGGAGAATTTTCTGCTTATTAGAGTTGACCCACAGTAGGGCAGGGTGAGGCCCGTCCCAGGACACTCCGCAGGGGTAGAAAGCCATCAAGGGCAGACCAACAGCACCTTCCTTCCTTCTTCCCAACCCTGCCAAGGAGCCCCAAGTAAGGCTCTTTCCTGTTTTCTCCACCTCTTAACGTGTACTTTTCCTTGAATCCATTCTACTGGAAACTTGTCACTTCGGAGGTCCCCTGAGGCATGTCCCCCAGCCAGTGTTCTTTGGTATGGTCAGGGGTAACACTTTTTGCTGAAGGTCTGTGCTGGGCAAGCTCTGGATGCTTCACACTGTCCATTTATTCATCCAAGTAAGGCTCGCTAAGTACCTGGTATTGCCAGGACGTTCTGAGTGCAAGGGCAAGAGCAGGGAACAAAGTTCCTGCCTTGAGCTGCTCTTATTTTAGTAAGGGAGATAGAAAATAAGCAGCAGAGGCAAGTGATGTGAAGAAAAATAAGGATAGAAAGCTTGGGGATGCTGCCTTAGATAGGAGGAGGGATCTGAGCAGACTCTGGGTGAAGAAAGAGGGAGAGACCATGCAGGTATGTCAGGGGAGAGCATTCTAGATTGTACAGCAGGTGTACAATCTGAATCAGACCATGCTTGGTATTTTTTGAGAAGTAGCAAGGAGGCCAATGTGGCTGGAGCATGGGACATGAAAGGAGAGGGAATGAGGTGAGGAGACACAGCATGCCTGTGGCAGTGATCCGGGAGGGAGTGGGTAATGAACAGAGAAGACATAACTGAGACCACGGCCCTAAGTGGGTGACAGGGACAGGCCAGTGCTCAGGAAGGCTGGCCTCCTGCGGCAGTGCGGGCGTCCCTCCACTGCAACAGGGGAAGGCGGAGAATATGGACTCAGATTTCAGTTTCTCTTCTGACTGCTTCTACTTTCCTTGGTAAAATAAGATGCAAGGCCCTCAACCCAGACTGCAGGGTGAGGGTGTCATGTGGGAGGTTTAAGGGGAGAGGAGGAGAGGTGAAATAGGCATCTTAGAATGAGGGGTGGGTCCACCTGTTCGTGTGTTGGGCAATGCCCCCATCCCCAGCAGGTCAGTGGTCAGAAGTGAAAGTGGGAGGGGTCAGCAGGCTGGGTGCTTTTCCCCAGTCATAGTCCTTTCTCACGTGCAGGGGAGGAGTAGGAAAATAATTATATTGAACCAGGCTGGCATTTAGCCAGAGGGAGGGAGGGGCAAGGAAGGTCATGGAAGAGGTGTGTCATGTCAGTAGTGATGAGCCACCCCGGAGGTGCTGCTGGGTAAGCCGGGAGCCAAGTGAGTGTACAGCTATAGGCATGCCAAGAGCTGCATATTATTATGTCCCAGGAACTTTAGGCTACGAGTGCCGTGCCAAGAAAGTGACGAAACCAGAGAGCGAAGTATTTACACTGGTCATGCTACACTTTTCCTCTCCCTCTCCTTCCCCGCCACTTCCCCCATCTCTGCTCCCCTCCCCACCACCCCAGAGCTAGAGTTGTCAACCATTCTAGTCGCCCTGGACTGAAGGATTTCCCAGGACAAGGGGCTTTCAGTTCTAAAACTGGGAAGGTCCTGGACCAACTGGGTCAGTTGGTCACCCTACCCCAAACACAGACACACACAAACACACACACAAGAAAGGATTACAGTTATTTAGAACTACATTCTGCCAACAAGGCCAAAAAAGGATCCTTCTCTTCTACACTGGACCCATATCCCATCTAGATATCTGTGCTGGGCTCAGGGGCTAAAAGATGGGACCCAGGGGATGCTCCAGCCAAATGCACACAGCAAATGCTTCTGCCCTCATCTGCTCTCCATAGCAGATCTCCATAGCTCTCCCTGCTCACCCCTCTACAGCAAAGGACAACTTCAGAACAAAAGGTAAATGCAGGCTAATTGAATTTTTAAAGAACAAAAGGGAAAAAACAGAGGGTGAGCGTGAAAGTGAGAGACAGCACTGAGGTAACAGAACTTTGTCACTGCCCCCCCATCAGATGATCCCTATTACCTGCAGAGGTTGGAGTTGGAAGTGAGTGAATGGGATTAGAGCCAGCAACTGCATCCTATGCTACTTTTAAATAACAAGATAGAAAAAACATTTTTTTTGACTACATAACCCCTCCAAATGGCTTAAAAGTCAAAAGATCCAGAAGGGTAAATTTCTGTCGCACAGCCAGAGACCACCAGGTTATCAGGTCCATGCATGTCCTTACAGAGGTGCTTTGTGATGCTTACATCAGCTTTAGCATATAGAGTCTGCATCTTAGTGTCTCACATAACAAATGATCATGATATCATTCTCTATCCATACATAAAGGGAAGCATCCCCCACTGGAGGGCAGGGATTCTTGACTGGGGAACAACAGTTGGCATGAAAGAGGGATTCAGTAAATGTTTGTTGAACAAACCCTTTGGTTCTTCCTGGCATTCCATCAAACAGCATGGCCATTTATCTAATTGCACCCTTTTGGGCTATCAAGTTGTTATCACACTTTCACTCCCTTATAATTAATGCCATGATAGAGAACTTTGCACATATATATCCTTTTACATGGGTGTGAGCCTGTCTATGAGATAAATCCCTAGAAATGGAATTGCCAGAGCAAAGAGTATGTGCATTTGTGATTTTGATAGCTGTGCCCAAATGAACTTCCATAACAATATACAATAATTGTATGATTTAGCCCAAGCATCTACTAGATTTTATGTATCATCATTTTTTTTTTGGTTCTGAGCCACCTGCCAATCCTTGCCAAGGTCAGGTGAGGGCACAATGGAGAGGTCCCAGACCTGCATCTGGATATTTGGAATTCCTGGAGTGGGTGGGGTAGGGAAAAGGCCTAAGCATCTACAATTTTATGGATGAGCCATAAATGTCTGGAGACCCTCACTCAGGCTTTCTCAGGAACTTTTCCCTAAAATTCCCAGAAAATTTAGCATTCCACTTTTCACTAGCCAGATCTTTCCCATCGATCTCTCTGTATATTAAATTCTCAGCTCATTCCATTACTTATTGATTGGCCCTAGGAGAATTCTAGCATAGATGGGGGATGGGGGAGCAGGGATGTTTCTTTCTGAGCCTCAGGTGAAAGAGAAATTTGGGTCAAACTTTGCAAAATTCTGACTCTCAACTAATTTGCCCCAAACTCCACTTTCCTATCCTTCTGATGCACAATCTCTAACACGGAAGCTCCAAATGATATGTGAATTCCCGCTAACAGTTAACACCACTGATATAGCAAATCTGGCCCAATGGCAAGAGATACCCATCAACTTCTAAATTTCTACTTCTCCAGGGATACTGGAGAAAGGAGCAGCAAGTTGATTTGGTCCCGCCCACCCCCGCCCCAGTAAATTTCTGCTAGAGATTGCTGCATAGCCAGAGCATCGATGATGACTTCTGCAGGTGTAGGAATGTCAAAAGGCTCCCTGTGTCCTCATGCTGCAAGTTCATTTCTTGTCTCTCACCATTCACCATTCACCATTCACCCAGTCAGCCCTCTTCCATGGGACATTTGAGAATCCACTTTGAGGCAGGCACCGAGTACAAGGAGAGGAGTGCAGAGCATGGACATAGAATGCTGCAGCTCCAGAATTCTGCCCTCACTCCCACCACCAAGAAGGAAGGAACATCATTCACAGAGCAGTTGGATCAATATCAGCCCTCAGAGAACTCATCACACCTTGTCGGAATGGGAACGGGCAGTGGTGGATCTTATTCAACTTTGGTATTCTCTGGTCCCCATTCCTTACTCTTTGAGTCCCCTTCAATCAACAGCGACCATGTTGAGACCTACGGTGTGGCATCCTGCAGGGGGAGACAGGAAGGAGTTTAAAGATAGAGAGGTAGCGAGGCAGGCACTTTGGAGTCATGGGGGACTGAGATTGAATCCTGCATAGCTCAGGACAAAGCATGATTGAGATTTTCCTTGAAACAGCTCATGAAGGGTTGGTTTGGGAAACAAATCTACAGGGCAAACAAGACCTCAGAGAGGAATGTTTCACATACCCAGGAGAAGAGCTCATTTCTCCAATCCCCTCGAGCATTTGCAAATTGTTCATTTACATTCAAGTAGTTGATGAGCTAATTTTAGTTTATTCACGTCTGTTTCTGAGACCTAAAGACTTTTGAAAGAATAAATGGATGAATGAGTTTTGTGAACTGGGTTTGAATTATTGTATGTGTTCAAAATGACAAATGCGCTGCTGCAGATTTTCAGTTCTGACTAATTCAGCCTCGCCCTCCCACAATCTCTTGTCATTAATGAGACCTCACTGTCATCACAGAAATTTGAGATCTGTGCTCCCCAGAGCAGCGCTTGTTCTGATTTTCCTCTCCCTGTGCTCAGAATCAAAGGCAGGAGTTCATTAAGCAAATTAATAGAAGAGACCCAGTTTTAAAAGATCTATTTAGCCTATCAAAGAAGGTAGGCGGGGTATTTTTTACTCCTTTTTGAAATCTTCTATTCACAGGTGAACTATACCAGTTCTAATTAGAAGTGATTCTTTTGAACTCTTTATGAGTTCAAAAGAACTGGACCTGTATTTGAATCTTTGTTAGCTCACCTGAAATTACTGAATGCCCTTTAACATAGTAAATTAATTAAAACAGAATAACCCTGATTTCTCCCTAGTGTGAAGCAGTGAGGTATGTGGAAAAATCATGGGCTCTCTGTTTAAATGCCAGCTTTCCTGTTTTCTAGCAAGTACGTAACAAGCATTAAGCAATTTCTAAAACAGAATCAACTGCATAATTTTGGTCAATGTTCTTGACCTTTTTGAGCCTCAGTCTATTCATCTTAAAATGGGTCTAATGATTCTGATGTGCTAAGAATCACTAACGTGGCAAACACCTGCATAGCATCAGAATTATTCTAGGTGCTTGAAACATATTTAATCCTTGACTCCTCCCATCAACCCAATGGATGCTTACCACCATTAGCCTCATTTTGCAGATGGAGAACTTGAGGCACAGGCAAGTTAAGGAATTTGCCCAGATTGCATTGCTCCTACTGGGTACACCTTCCAGAATCTGGCTCAGAGTCCATGGGGGTCACCATTACCCTGTACTGTCTCTATACAACCATTTATAAAAGTAGAGAACCTCACTGTGCTATACTACCTAATATTCCAACACTGGGTAACTTTCCTGCGCTTCATTTCTCCGTGGCCAGACCATTGAAGCTGTGCAGTCTGACCATACTGTTGGGGATGAGAGCTTTGCAAAGACGGGATGTGGCAGGCTGCAGATTTGCACCCCACTAGTGGGAATCCTACATTCAGAGGCACACAGCAACTCAGATGTAATTATAGCATTTCTGCCCCCTCCTGCTCCTTTGTGGATTCCGGTGCCCTTGGCAGAGACTCTGAAGCTCTGGTAGGCCAGCCTCACTGATGACGCTTCCTCTGCCTTCCCAACTTGCCTGGATCTGCTCCAAAAACACAATCCCTCCCATAATTGTATCTCTGCAGTAATAACTCATTCCCCTGATTCGCTTTGGAGATGTTCCCCAGGGCTCCAGGCCCTCCTTAACAGGTTCTCCCCTAGACAGACCCTGTACTCTGTTAAACAGATTCCATCACACCCTGTGGGGGGCCAGAGTTTAAATTATAAGTGCACTCAGAGAAAACCAATTTCCTTCTGTGATAAGGTCTATGAGGAAAGGTCAGGCAGATAAATAACTCTGAGGGAGGAAATCATGCTGTCCCAAACAGCACATTACCTGGTAAGTCAAAGTTAGGGCTCCCTTAAGTTGTGCTTTCCCTCTGTCCTGTTAAAACAAGGTTATACAGGTTGACCCCCAAAAGAGCAGGATAGGAAGGAGGAAAAAGCCAAGCCAGAGTACAATTCAGGTGAAGTCTCAGCCTTGGCCTGATCTTGTGGGGAGCTCTGGAGTATAAATGACACTGCAGAAGTTGTACCACCTAGAGGTGAGCCAATCTCTGGCCTCAGGTTCCTGGGGTACATTGGGCCCTTTGGGCTCCTTGGTAACAAAGTGGCTCCAGCCTCCCAAGAGTAGTCCTCTGAAGAAAGTTGCAGGTGTGAGCCAAAAAGAGTGAAGCGTGTAGAGCAGGGAGGGGACCCAGAATCAGGAAAGGGACCTTAAGGGTTGCAGACAGAGCACTGACAGCCTCTCCTAAGGAAAGAAGCTGCTCACTAAATATTTGTGGATGAGTGAGCAAATGTGAACACAGGATGGCAGCCCCTTTGAGTACTGACCTGTGACTTAATGTGAAGATTTCTTCTCCACTGGTGAGAAGGCTGAAGACAAAAGTCCCTATAAAGTAAAACCCTTTGTGCCTATCTCCATTCATGATTATTGCTTGAACAATGAGATTCTAATGGTGCGTTTTGTGTCCTAGAGGCCCCTGCTGAACAGAGAGAGGCATCTCCAAAGCTTCTACCTTTGAACTAGGAACTGGACTATGAAGGCCCTTTTATGAGACATTTCTTCTTTCTTGGCTTTAATTCTTTCTTTAATATAATGAGAGATTAGACCGGCTCCTAGGATTTTTGAGTAGGAGGCATGTTTATAAAGGGCAAAATATCTTATAGACTCGCCTCTGTAGTTGATTGTTGGTATTCATTGTTTGATAAAACACATACTGACAGAAAGGTCCTAGCAGATTCAGTGATTCTCTTAGACAAATTTGCATTTTATGAATCAGAACATTTATATTAATTTTCCAGTTAGTAGTAGGCAAACACACAAGACATAATCATGTACTTATTCTTCCAAATATTATTGCTGCGTGGGAGGTTGCTAATGGACCTCGTAGTTTCTCAGCCTTCTTGTTGCTCCAAGGTGATCTCCTATTACCAGATCATAGAAAGGCCCCACTTTTCTTAATAAATTCAACAATGAACAGATGACCACACCCTTGGATTTCCCTCCTCTAATCATTATAAAGTGGGAGACCTGGCTGGAGGTTGACCCTGGGATGCAGAGGAACTGCTGAACCAGATGGCAGGTGTTAACGTTGCATGAAGATCTTTTAGCAAAGGATTGAAGAGGGGACAGATCTTTGAATGAAAGCTTGAAGAAAAAGAAGAAATGCAGAGGGGAGAGTACAGTTTGTCTCCATTATTGCTTCCCAGCCTGGCCCGATGAAGCTCTTGCCAAAGCCCCAGGGCTGCAGATGAGGAAGCTGTTTTGTGATGGTACAGTGTGAAAGAGTGGCTTCCTCCCCTCTCCTTCATGGGCTGCAGGGTGACTCAGTGCACTGAAAATGCTAACTTTAGAGAGACCTGTGGTTGGGCTTTCTCACTTTTGGAGAAGAAAGCTTCAAGACAAGCTACATGGCAGCACTCTATGGATCTATTAAACTCTGCTTATAAGGTTCTCTCATCAACAGATAGTTAATGAATCTCTGCTTTCTACAGGCACATTTGGGTTTGTTTTTTAGGAGAATACAGTCTGGTTGGGGAGAAGGTAAGTAAACAGCTGCCTATTTTCATTTCCTATTGCTGCTTAACATACCATCCCAGTGACTTTGAACAATTTGCCACTTTATTCTCATGGCTCTGTGGGTTGACGGGGTTCAGCTGGGCAGTTTTTCAGCTGGTCTTACATGGGGTCTCTCATGCACTTGGGGTCAGATGGCGATGGGGCTTTGGGCAACTGGAGGCTGGAGTGGGGTGCTGGGACAGCTGGCTTGCTTTGTCTCTCTCTTTAATTCCAAGGCCGTTCTACATGGCTTTGTCCTGTAGTCTGCGCAGAAATGTAGGAAGATTTCCTACGTGGTGACTCAGAGCTCCTAGGAACACAAAAGTGCATGTGGAAGACCCAAAGCTGACTCAGGATCACTTCCTCTGCCTTCCATCACTTTAAATGAGTGGCAGGGCCAGCTGAATCACAGTGTAAAAGGGGGCGGCGGGTGTGAGCCCTGCAAACTGTGCTTCCTTGGGACCACCTTGGAGCCTAGCCCCCTCCGTGCCTTCTGGCATCATCACCCGGCTCCCCCAGTGGAGAAACTAGGCCGATGCCCACCTCTGGGCCTCGATATCTGTGACATCTTGAGGGGCCAGAGCCCACACTCATAGGCCAGTGGTCTGTGAGTCACAGGAAAATCCCAACTAGGAATCCGAGGGAGTTCTTGGAGGGGGGCAATGTTGTCAAAGTCCTGCAAAAAACAGTAACAGTAAGAGCCCCTTTCCCTCAATTTAATTTCTTAATATTAACGTGATGGAATTGGATCCTTCTGGTGAGGAAACTTGGATCACGCTTACAGCAACACTAAAGGGTGGGATGGGGAGAGAGGAAAAATCTGTAGCGTCTTCTGAGTGTTTACTACAGGCCATGAAACCTGGGAGGCTTCCATCGCATCTCATTTGATCTGGATCATGATCCTGCCTTACTCTGATGTCTATTTAAAATGCTTAGAGAAATGAATTAACTTCTGGAAGCCCACACAGCTAGCGAGAGGCAGAGCCGGGATGGAAAATCAGGCTGGTCTGATGCTAATGCCTTGTTGTTTCTCCCCACTGACAGCTCAGTCTGAGTCTATGCCCTATATCAAATCTCCTAATTGGCCTGAAACCTGAATATTTAATGTCAGTATGGCTTTTCTTCCTTTTAATTGAGGCCTTTACCAAAATGACATTTTCCCTCTCTTCCATATATCATCTCCAGCTCTCTAGCGACGTGTTTATTCAATACGGGGCATGGAGGCTCTTTGCTCTGACAGTCTCCCCAGGTGCGGGCCTGGCTCAGTCCCTCCGAGGGAGAGGGTGAGAGGAGGGGGCTGCAGCACCTGACAGCTGAAAGCAGAGAGCACCGCTGGAGCATGGCCCAGTGTTGCACTCAGCCGGGCAGCACCAGGGCAGAGTGGGGATCTGGAGAGGGTGTTCTGACAAGTGCAGGGGCCTACTTGCCTTTTAGATCTCAGCAGTGTTTTCCGACCAGCAGC
>PVIY010036915.1:6618-25189 GCA_004026745.1 Myrmecophaga tridactyla
CTTTTTTTTTTTTTAACTTTTTTTTATTGTATAGTATAACATATATACAAAGCAGAGAAATAAAAAAGCAGTAGTTTTCAAAGCACTCTTCAAGTAGTTCCAGAACAGATCACAGATTTGTCCTGGGCTACCACAT
Organism: Myrmecophaga tridactyla; assembly: GCA_004026745.1. Classification (NCBI taxonomy): domain Eukaryota; kingdom Metazoa; phylum Chordata; class Mammalia; order Pilosa; family Myrmecophagidae; genus Myrmecophaga; species Myrmecophaga tridactyla. The sequence goes on from PVIY010036915.1 coordinate 6,755, forward strand.
GATCCTCTCATATTTTTCCTTCTAGCTGCTCCAGAATATAGGAGGCTAGAGGGCTTAAAATACTTTTTTATTATCACAATCGACTTTTTTCCTTCTTTTTTTTTGTGAACAATAACATATATACAAAAAAGCTATGAACTTCAAGCACAGCACCATATTTAGTTGTAGAACACATTTCAGACTTTGACATGGGTTACAATTTCATAATTTTAGGTTTTTATTTCTAGCTGCTCTAAAATACTGGAGACTAAAAGAAATATCAATTTAATATTCAGCATTCATATTCATTTGTTAAGTCCTGTCTTCTATGTATAATTTCACCATTGCCTTTGATCTTTCCATACCACTCTTTGGGGTTGTTTGGGCTATGGCAATTCTAAATTTTTGATATTGGAAGGGTCTGTCACGAATATGGAGTAGGGAGACAGAACTATCGGATGTTCTGGAGAGGCTGGAGTAGGTTTCAGGATTTACCTGCATAGGGACCCATCTGAAGGTTGTACGTTTCTGGAAAGTTACTCTAGTGCCTGGAATACTTGTGGAGTCTTATATATTGCCCTAGGTGTTCTTTAGGATTGGCTGCAGTGGTCCTGGTTGGGGGTGGGCAGGTTATGATAGGTAGCAAGGTTTACTTGAAGCTTGCATAAGAGCAACCTCCAGAGTAGCCTCTTGATTCTATTTGAACTCTCTCTGCCACTGATACTTTATTAATTACACTTCTTTTCCCCCTTTTGGTCAGGATGGAATTGTTGATCCCACGGTGCCAGGTCTGGATTCATCCCTGGGAGTCATCTCCCACGTCGCCAGGGAGACTTTCACTCCTGGATGTCATGTCCCACGTAGTGGGGAGGGCAATGATTTCACCTGCAGAGTTGTGCTTAGAGAGACTGAGGCCACATCTAAGCAACAAAAGAGATCCTCCAGAAATAACTCTTAGGCATGCCTGTAGGTAGTCTAATCTTCTCCACTACCTACATAAGCTTCACAAGAGTAAGCCTCCTGATCGAGGGCATGGCCTATTGATTTGGGTATCCCTAAGGTTTGACACAGTATCAGAGGATTCCCTGATGGTAAGGTTTAATAGTTCCATAGTCTTTCTCCCCTCGGGGACTTTGCCAATACTTTTTGATTATCTGCTTGATATACTCTAGGATGTTTCCAGGCATTATAATAATCTATACCAGATTAAAGGACCTCTTTCTTATTCTGTGCTCCCTGTGTTTCAGTTGTTCAAATGAGCTATACAGATAGGTTGAATTAGATTATGTATTACAAAAAATTTCAGTTCCAAATCAAATAAACCTTTTTTTCCATTGGTCTTAAAGGTATGTGTGGTTCTAAAACATAGACACTGTCTGCTTTACCCCTATGCTCTGAATTACTTTAACTTCGTTCTTATCTCTAAATACCAGGTTATATATATGAAACAGCCTCTCAAAATCCAGACATATTAATCAGCACTGCAGACTTAATGTGTCTGCTCTAAAAGATTGCAATCTAGTCCCCTGTTTTCTTACAAGTATTTTCTCAAGGTGACCATGCCATTTTTTTTTTGTTTCTGGCTTATTTTGTCTCATCAAATGTCCCACATATTCATACACATCGTTGCATGCCTCACATCGTTCCTTTTTGTAGCAGCACAACCTTCGTTCGTAAGTATACACATCGTTTGCCATCTACTTCTCCGTCAGTGGATCTGTTGGCCACCTGCATTCATCGGGTATCATGTAGAGGGCCCAAAGTCCATGGTCCATCAACATTCTCAATTTTAGATAATTTCATTATTCACAAGAGACAGAAAACCAATAAACACACCCTCACCAAATAGGAAATCTAAACCTCCTCTTAACTCTTGTCTGTCCCCCCATTATTTACTTCTGCTATTGCTGTGATAGTGCTGATGGTTTCCTTTTGAGCATAGCTCCTAGCATGCAATAGCAGTTTTCCTCCTGTACCCTGGACTTAAACACTCTTTATACAAGAATCATATCTTTGAATTAATTCTTACGAGAACTCATTCAGTTTTCTAGTGCGAATCAGGGGGACACGTAGGTCTACACAACTCCTTTCAATCTTGTTCATCTTAAATATGGTACTTATAGACCCACTAGAGAATCGCCTTCGTACCTATCCATTCCCTTACATTGGAGTTCAACTGCATTAGCTAACGGTTCACCCATCTCTAGCTTCTATGTGTCTCTGAGTCCCCTATATTCTGTATTATAAGCCTCTGATTATACCTTTTTGCTGGTCATAAAAGTGAAATCATACAGGATCTGTCCTTTCGTGTCTGACTAATTTTGCTCGGGGTTATGTCCTCAAGGCTCATCCATCTTGTCACGTGCTTCAGGGTGTCATTTTGTCTCACTGCTGCATAATATTCCATCATATGTGTATACCACATTTTGTTGATCCACTCATCTGTTGATGGGCATTAAGTTTGTTTCCATCTTCTGGCGATTGTGAATAATGCTGCTATGAACGTCGGTGTGCAAGTGTCTGTTCGTGCTGGTGCTTTTAGCTCTTCTTTGTACATACCAAGAAGTGCTATTGCTGGGTCATAGGGCAACTCCCTGCAATTTTTTCCCCCCTGTTCAGAGCACAACCCTGTAAGCAGTGGCTGCTCTTTTTCTGGTTTATGGCAGTTGGTTTCATTTGCTTCACAATACTTTCCCGTTGTTTTTGCAGCAAACCAAAGAGAGAGTGAAGCTATTGATACAGCTGGCTGATGGCTTTTGTGAAAAAGGGCATGCCCATGCAGCAGAGATAAAAAAGTGTGTAACAGCTGTGGATAAGAGGTACAGGGATTTCTCACTGCGGATGGAGAAGTACAGGACCTCTTTGGAGAAAGCCCTGGGGATTTCTTCAGATTCCAGCAAATCGGTAAATTGCTTTGTGCAAACTGAATAAACCAAGACATTCTTCTTAGTGTCTTCTTGTTGATTTAATTACATTCCTCTGTTGACTCTTACACTGCAGAGTAAAAGTCTTCAGCTAGATATAATTCCGGCCAGCATCCCTGGGTCAGAGGTAAAACTCCGGGACGCTGCACATGAACTGAATGAAGAAAAACGGAAGTCTGCCCGCAGGAAAGAGTAAGCTGGTCTTTCCAAGTCTACCAGGATTTTTTAAGAGTAAAGAAAATGCCATTTGGAGAAATGTGCTTCTGTGTGTGTATTGAAATCAAGCAGCATTAGTGGTTTCAATTGCCCCGAATGTGCGTAGTTGTAGCAGCTCAGATTCACTGTATCCACTGTCCCTTTATGGTGTGTGTCGGAAACAGTGTCTTGTTTTTACTCCTGTACCTCCGTTTCATATGGGTGGACAGATTGTTTTAATGTCATTTGTGCATATAGTATTGTTTGTCAATAGGTTATGAATAGTAATATTAAGGAGAAGAAATGAATGATGCAAATTTAGGTGCTTAAAAATTGCCAAATAGTAAGCTTTGCTAGATTACTAGATTTAATAAAAATAAGAGAATTGTTCTAAGGTGGCGATACTCAAGCAGGGGCACTTTTGCCCACCAGGGAACGTTTGACAATGTCTGGAGACATTTTTGGGTGTCATACTGAGCAGGTGAGAAAACTTTTACCTTGTATGGGATACCCTTCCATAAAAAAGAATCCTTCAGCCAAAAATGTCAGTTGGAAGTGCAGATGTTGAGAAATGCTGATCTAGAAGTGCCTCAATAACATCCTTTCCAAAATCTTTGTTTTTTAACCTTTGAATTGATAGCTGGATACTATTGTTTTCATCTGTTTTTGATGTAATTCCCCAAAACATATCACTGGCTGATGCTTTTTAAATGACTTTATCATTTCTTAAATCCATAAAAGTAAATAGCAAAGTAAACATGTATCCTGACAGTTAACTAAACTGTTTGCGGTCCTGCTCCATTTAAGGTTCATAATGGCTGAGCTAATTCAAACTGAAAAGGCTTACGTAAGAGACCTTCGGGAGTGTATGGATGTAAGTAAGTTTTTGTTTTATTCTTTTGCTTGTTTAGATTAAGTTTAATTTTGTCAATTTTATTTTGAAGTATTGGTAGTTCTTAGAGTAATCACACTTTTTTGTTGTTGGTTTTGAGATTTAAAGTATGTTTAAGCAGCCAGCTACACGTTTCCACATTTCTATGGAGTTCTAGACTTGTTTTTCACACGTTACGGAGATGATGCAGCATTAATTCTTTCATTCCGTTTATCACATGACAGCCTGGCCAACATTCTTTTGGTATAGAATTTTAAAACAACTTCAGAGACATGTGCCTAGTGAATGTGATTGTCAAATAATGCTCAGTATTAATATAATGAATACTTTCTGTACCTTGTGGAATATGTTCAATTTAAATTTGAAGCTGAAAGGAGGTTAGGAGTTAGAAAACGTAGCATTCTCAAGTATTACTAGTAACTGAGGGGCTTTTCAAAAGAAGTCTTTCACCTAACTTTATAAAAAGTTCCATGCTTATGTTATATTTTCGTTTTCACATTAGCTCCAAGTATGTATTTATAGCTGTCAGAAATAGCTGATGCTTGAAAAGGTGGTGTAGTTTTTGTATAATCCTTGTGTTTCCCTCCTGACCAGACCTACCTGTGGGAAATGACCAGTGGGGTGGAAGAGATCCCACCTGGCATTGTAAACAAAGAGCTCATTATCTTCGGAAACATGCAGGAAATCTATGAGTTTCATAATAAGTGAGTGGCTTTAACTTTGGGGAGCTTGTTACTCTTGAAATCTAGATACCATGCTTAATTTGATACTAGGAAATAAAACTTTACAATTGAAATAAGCACAGGTTCCAATGACTTTGTTGAAATTATTTGGGTGAAGATACCGGTCTTAACTTTGACATTCTAGAGACTTAGTACACACTCAGTTTTACATTTGTACTTTTTGCCGCAGAAATAAGTTTAGGGAAACTGTGAAAACTGCTTTTGTAGGCACCCTGACTTTTCTCAAGCAGAATCATCAGCTACCACATAAATTATTTCTAGGGTTAAAAGAAAAAAGAGTTCTCACTGGGCTTGTTGGCCAATGTTGTTTGCTCTTTTATAATAAGAAAGAATGAACAGATATTTAGTTTGACCGAAATAAAATACACTTTCCGTTGGCCACAAGGAGGCACATGATTTTTTATTGTAAGATTAAAACAAAGCAGTAGCAGCAGTAAAATCTCCTTTAGGCAGAGTCTCTGCAGGCAATTAGCCTGTAATGAGATGATACCAGGAGACCAGAGCTAGCAGGGTCTCTCCCCACTCTCCTTCCTCCCACCCCAGCAGACTCAGTAGAACACTGAGTGCATTCTTCAGATGGAACACTTACATCCCTCAGTTATCTCCCCACCTAAATGCTAGCACTTTCCCAGAAGTAAGCTGCCAGGTCAAAATATTTGTTAGCGGTGGTTGAAGGCTGAACTGGTTAGCTATTAGTTGTAATGCTTTGCCCTAGTTAAGAGCTATGCGTTTTGTGGAATCTTAAAATCTAGAAGACAGACTTCACTTCACTTGATTTAAAATGATGAAATTCAGGCATTGCCTAAAGTTATGGTATGTTAGGTCTAATTTCTGGTATAACATCTCAGTAGCAAAATGCTTTAAAACACTTTCATAATGATCATTTCTATTTTATGATATCATTTTTATTATCTGCAGCATATTCCTAAAGGAGCTGGAAAAGTATGAGCAGTTACCAGAGGACGTTGGCCATTGCTTCGTTACTTGGGTAATGAAACCTCAGCAGCTTGTTCCCTCACAAAATTTAGTGACATTTAGGGAAGCCGGAAGGAATATTGTTGGTTTCTTTTACGTCACCATATTCTGCTGGATACTTTTTCTTACACACAGGGAAACAGACCTATCCTCAAAGAGTTGCCTTCTCCAGCTATTGAAATGAGTCTTTTACTGGCCTAGAGGTGGTTTGAAATAGAATGTGCATGTGGTAGGCCTCTGCCTGGCCTCAGGAAGTTCCCAGTAGATGGGAGCCTGCTGTGCTGGGGATGGGCCTGCACTGGTAGGGAAGCACATGCCATCATGAGCTTGCTGCCAGATTGCATTCAGTTCTGTGGGAAGAGAGAGGATGTTCCAGGACCAGGGAAAACTGCCGGAGGTGGTGACGGCAGATTCAGATCTTCAAGAATGTGTAGAATCAGCAGTCTGTGCTTCTTATTTTAATAGTTTTCTTCTTGAAATAGAGTTCTTTTATTTGAGACATCAACGTCCTTTATAGACACACTGACTTTTCTATGTAAAAGTTTACCACACTCTGACCTGTTGCAATTTGAATGAGATGCTCAAATATTTGTTTGTTTATAGGCAGACAAGTTTCAGATGTATGTCACCTACTGCAAAAATAAGCCTGACTCCACTCAGCTGATATTAGAGCATGCAGGATCCTATTTTGATGTGAGTAACAGATTATTAAGAAAGCTATGGAATTTTTAAGCTTTATTTAATACAAATGTAATACATCATTACTCCTAACTTTTACCTGATTGATGATGTAATGTTTATTTCCATTTTTATCTGTCATATTTATGCCAATGTTCTTATATTTTCATCTGTTTTTTAAAAATGTTACTTTTCAAGTACCAAAAGCTATATATCTTAAAAGAAACTCAGATTTTAATATGTGCATGTTTGTGTGTGTATATATATGTCACTGATCGGCACTTATGTGCAGTCATTTTACCTGTATTATCTTTTATAGAAGGTATCAACTGTTAAATTAATCTTTCCCCCCATAGAACAATAATAACTTTGAGTTTTTAATTATTTATTTTTTCAAGTTTAATTTCATGATGCTATTCATTTCCTAAAGTGGCTTGATAGCAGAATTTTACCAATAGCACTATAACAACTAGGACGAATTGGGAGATTCCTTAGTTTTGTTTTAATTGGAGTAAATGTTAGCTGAAGCTTATCTGAAGGTAGTGTATTTTCTTTCTTGTTGTTTAGTACAAAAAGGAATGGAGTCTTATGATACAGGTTGCAGAATGCTTTCTGGGTTTCTAGAAGTTAGTCAAATATGTGCCAAATACGTTTTGATGAAAGGATAAGGTTCTTCTGAATGTTACACATAGTTTGATGCATGAGACCGAAAGAACATTGAATTCGTTACCTGTCTTTCCACTTGTGCAGGATGAATGCTATAATCTGCTTTCTTGGAAAGTCTTGGAAATTGAAGTAAATTTTTGTTTCTGCCTTTGAGATGAAGCCCTACCTGTAGAAACCCTACCTACCTTTCATTTTTTTCTTCAGACCCTTTTTTAGTAGTCATTCTCGTGACCAGTAATTACACATAACTGCCTTGGTAGACATGAAATCTGCTCCCAGCCCAGTGCTGCCTTTTCTTTTTGTATTTCACACGACACCATGTCTGTCATTAGATGAAGCCCAAAGCTGTGACTATGTCCAGAGCTAGAATGATTTAGGGCCTAAGCAGGGAAAGCATGTAGCATATTTGCCGTTTGGAATCAAAGCCATTTCACAAACCCTTGTGCCCCGCAGAATACTTCAAGAGTAAAGGAAATCATGCTGTTTAACTAGAGATTCCATAGATTACATGATTACTTGTACAGTTGTTTTGTTTTAAAGAGGCTTTTGTTAGAATTCCCTCCATTCTCCAAGATGTCTTTTAAGGCTCCGAGGACCCTTCTTCCTCTAGCAGGCATTGTTGAGTATCTTCCAGGTGCTCATGTATCTTGCCGAGCCCTGTCCTAGGTATTTAACATGTAATAGTGACTGACCCAGACAGGGTCTTTGCCTTCATTGTAAGGAATACCAACAGCCAGCAAAATTATTACATGCACCTTAGAAATTACAGAAGTGCAGAGTATAAAGCTCATCATTAGATATACCACTCCCCAACAAGGTATATCTAATGACCTCCTTTGACCTCCAACTCTCTGCCCACATCCATTCCAAAGTAAAGTTTTAGACCCAAGAAAGTTTTCTTTAATAAACTAATAGCCTTTTAGTAAACAGGAAACTTATTTAAGGAGAATTAAACATTTGTCAAGTATTTTAGAAAAGCCCTGTAATTTTATAGCCATATTTGAGTAGAACTAACCCTAAAATTAGGCAGTAAGGATGTCAACAGAAGCACTGACATGGGTGTTTAGAAATCTCCTGGCTGAGTTTCTGAAAATGTTATAAAAACAAGATGTTAAAGACGTTACACTATCTTCCAAATGTATTGTGATGTATTCATGAAATAAAATAGTACTCAGCAAAAAAAAAGAAACTATTATTACATGCAACATGGTAGGTCATGTTTAAAACCGTTGCATGGAAGAAGTTAGACTTTTATTTTTAAATGCAGTCCATATAATTCCTTTTATATGAAATTCTAAAACATGCAAAACTAATCTATGGTGCTAGAAATCAAAACAGGGCTTATCTCCTGGGAGTGGGGATGGGAGGCTGTGAGGGGATTGATTGGAAAGAGGCATGAAGGAACTTCCTATGTTGTTGGAAATATTCATGATTTGGGAGTCAATTACAATGTGTTAACATTTGTCAGAACTTATTTTTACCTGTGTATTATACTGGATATGAAAAAAATCTTTTAGGTGTCATATTAAAATCACAAATATATGCATCATAATAACTAAATCATAAATCCCACATTTTAAACATACATATCTTGAAAAAAGAAACTTTTTAAACTATATTTATGATTTCAGAAGCTGGCAGAATAATTGTCAAGTTTCTCGTTTAATCTGCTTGACTCTTGGGGAGCGAGCCCCTCCGTGACCCTGTCAGCCAGCTCGCTGTGGCCCATGCTCTGAGCTGCTCCTCACGGAGGGCTCAGTCCAGGGGCAGACGATTGAGAGCACAGATGTGGGGTTTACATCTAATTTGGAAGATAGGCTATCATAAGATAATCTTTTTTTTTTTTCAATTTCTGTGAAGACTGCTAAGAGTTAAGATAATGCAAATATAAGTAGGTTAATGTGAAACTATAGGCTGAAAAGTGAGAGCAAATGGGAGAGAAAACTACACTGATGTTACATACGTTTGTTAGCGAAGGAGATGGAAGCCTCTTGGAGGGAGAGCAGGGTGGTGGGAAGGAAGCTTTGCCGTGCTGGGTCGTCTGCGCTTAGAGTATTAAGGCAGCAGGAGAATGTGTAGCGGTGTTAGGAGAGAGGGTGGCCCCCGGTGCTGGCTCTTGAACTCGAGGTGGGCTGGTGAAGACAACGAATGGGGTCTTGTACCACAGCATCTTTGCACATGAAAGCCAGTAATGCAGAGTAAAACCTGCCATCTTTGATGTTCAAGGTAGTGAGTGAGATTTAGTATTTTCATTAGTGTTTTAAAGAATTAGTAGTGATTTCCACCTCATATTTACAGAAAAAAATAGTGCTGTATGCGTATTCCTCTAAATCAATTTAAGTAAATGTAAGTTTTTAGTTCGTGCCGACTTACCCAGTGATGTTTGAAAAATTGATATGTATTTTAATACAGGAGATACAGCAGCGGCATGGATTGGCCAATTCCATCTCTTCCTACCTTATCAAACCTGTTCAGCGAATAACAAAGTATCAGCTCCTTTTAAAAGTATGTATGAAGCATCTTTGGACTGTGACCGTCTATGAATTATGCATTACTATTTTGGCATTTTTCTATTTATGTATAGTGCAATGAATTTTTAAAATGACACCTAGCAAATTAATTTTGGTTTTGAATTCATTGCCTTTTGTTGCCCTAATTTCTCATTGCAGCAGTTAAGTAAGAGTATCTTTCTTGATTGTGTACCTACACTGCGACTGCCACTAGCCTGTAACATAAAGTGAGAAGTGAGTGCACAGTTGCCACCCTTGTTATCTTAGTACCATTAGTTTGTTCCCAGTTGTGGCCTGCTGGCCATGGGCCAGGTGCTATCCTGTGAACTTTGCACTGCTAACCTCACCGCACACTGGTCTGCAGATGTGGAAACCAGCCTCTGAGTGGCCAAGGAACGTGTCCAAGGTTATTACTGGATCCTCTTTATCTGGGCCAGACTTAAATCCAGATCTGGCTGAAGCCCGGATTTTGCTCTGAGTCCTCAGTGAACCCCACCCTTGCTGTTATTTCTAGCCATTTATTGCACACACCTTTTGGAGCATGTAGTCCATACAAATCACACAGTTTGAACTCAAACTTACTTTTATTTTTTTTTAATTAAAATCAAACTTGTAAAAAAAAAACGCAATTAGTCTTGATAATAGAATAGTACAGAAAACGCCATCTCACAGAGTACAGTAATATAATCGATACATAATTTTCTTGATAACATAAAAATAATTTAAAACTTCTGCCTGGCAATGGTCACCATACTGTTCCTTTGGTGAGTTTTATTCAGCATTAGAATACAGACAGCATCCATTCATGTAGGATCAATGTTTCATAGGTCTTGAGTCCCAGATGCTGTCCTGGACACTGCAACAAGAGGTTAGAATGTCAAGTTTCTAGATATGTAAGAAACACAACAAAGAGAATTGTGAATGCCTGTGACTTTCCTCTGCTATTTTAATAAGAAAAATCTAGAAATAGTAACAGGTGACTACATTCTTTCTGATAAATTGATGCTATTATGGGACTCTTCTATTGGAAAATCTCTCCTGCACTTCTCTGTCAAATTCCTATTAAGTGATTTTTATGACCATTGCAGCAGAAATAGGTAGTTGGCTATAACAGGAAATGAGGTCAGGAGGCTAAGTTGTTTATATTCAAATTTTCCCTTTGCTAATTCTGCAGAGGCAGATTGCCTCTGGGTGTTCTCAAGATTGAAGTGCTTTAACTTTAATGTGTTCTGCTAATGATCCCTTTTGAGGTGCTCTCCCATCTGGTCAGTCACTATTTAACTGGTGCCCTGATTTAAAAAGCTGACTTTACCCTGCCCCCGGGTTCTTCAACAGAGCAGAAATAAGCTATTTTGAGCTCCCCAGCAAGAGGACTTTTCTTCCCATGAAGTTAGTGTCAGTACATTGCATTTTTAATGCACTTTTTCCAAGCTGCTCAGAATAACATATAAATACCATCTGTTCATGAGCAAAAGTGCTTTTTAGGTAAATGAGTTGCTCTAAACCCTCCGGTCTGAAACCAAAGCTGACTGCGATATCCTGCCCCTCTTTTGTTGAATACCAGGACAGAAAAAAAAAGTTGTTACTGTTATTTGCTAATAATAATCATTAATACCATGGTCACGGAGTATCTTGAAACTCCCAGAATATGAATTTGTTGTTCCTGCTATCATTAATTTAATAATGGATATTCCTCTAAGTACATCTAAAATGTTACTTACACACACAGATCTCCCCAGGGAGGTGTAATTCAATCATTAAAGCTTTTCTAAACATCCTTGCACAAAGAAGATCCTCCATCAGCATTACTATTCCTGCTCCATTGCTTTGACAGTTCTTGATTAGATGGCGCATTGCACTGAGGGCACCAAAGTACTCAATCACACCGTGACCACATGGCAGGAATAGTGGTGCTGGTTTGCCTCTGGCAGACTTTCACATTTAACCATAGCACATTATGCTTTACTATAGTAATTAAATATTTTTATATCATTTCGGAGCCTTAGTAGTTAACATGTATACTGCTGTTATCTTAAAATAGGGCTTCATCTGGTATACTCTGATATAAATACATATTCTGATTTGAGAAAGATAAACACTTCCATCCATTGGGGAAGGAGGCAGGAATCCATTTCCCATAAGAATACTTGCCCAGTTGACCATCTATCTGGTTTTACCTTGAAAAGCATGAGTTTTCATAGGCTCTTTCATTTCTGCAATGATCTTGTTGATGGAGCATTTCTCAGTCTTTGGCTGCTGCAAGGTATTGGTCTTCTACAGGAGCTGCTCACGTGCTGTGAAGAAGGAAAAGGGGAGATCAAAGACGGCCTTGAGGTGATGCTCAGCGTGCCAAAACGTGCCAATGACGCCATGCACCTCAGCATGCTGGAAGGTAGCAGGCCCTGGCCTCCGTGGCGGGCACACATGCCATTTCCACTTGGGACTATTTGTCAATGGGTTTCCCATACCCTGTTAGTGGTTAAGAGTTCAGATGTGAGTGTCATCTCTTTTAAAGAATTGGTTTCATCATTTCTCTTAAGGACCATATAAAATGGTGAGGGATGTGGGAAATCCCTTGCCTGAAAGATGGCCTCTCCACATGAATGCTAGTAGCACTTGGTTTCATTTAACTTGGGGTTCCTGGTCTCTGCATTAGAGGAATGGATCATGTTTCAGTTTGCCAAAGCTGCTAAATGCGATATACCAGAAATGGTTGGCTTTTTCAGTAGAGATTTATTAGTTTACAAATTTATAGCTCTAAAGCCATGAAAATGTCCAAATTAAGGCATCAATAAGATACTTTTACTGAAGACAGGCTGCTGGCATCAGGATTACTCTAAGGCTCATGGTAACATCTACTGGTCCTTCTCTCCAAACTGTTTCTGGGCTTCTGTGGGTCCTTGTTTACTTCTCTGGGGTATTTCTGTCTAAGCACTCGCTTTGTGAGTGCTCTTTAATCCAATAAAAGATTAAGATCCACCTTGAATGGACTGGGTCACCTCTCAGTTGAAATACCCTCACCCACAATAGGCCTGTCCCCACAAGAATGGAATAAAAGAATGTAGTCTTTTCTGGGGCACATAACAGGTTCAAACCAGCACAGGTGGATAGAATGGGTCCCAAGATTGTAAAATCCTGAAAAGAGCTGTTGCTTCCCGAGCTCTGTATGCATTGCATCATTTGCCCAGACCCTTGAACAACAATCGTTTTCAAAATTTTACAATCTATGTACCAAGTACCTGCTCTGCAGTTGAATTTGGTATGTAACCATAGCAAAGAGAATATTAAATGACTGTTCATCATTAGAGCAGTTAAAATTTCTGTGAATGCTTCTGGTGAGAAAACTGTTTCTTTTTTTGCAGACTTTAACTTTAATTATCAGGTTACACAGAGCTTTTGACAACAAGTAATCCTGCCTCAAATTCTTTTGCTAGTCTGTGTCCTCATTGATAACATTGAGCATTGTTTTAGTCAGGGCATAGGTCCTGCTGTGTGTGAGAGAGACCCAGAAATCAGAGGCAGTGCAAGATGGATTTTCCTTTCTGTTGTATAAAATCCTGAGCTGGTCTGATAGCTCTTTGTGACATCATCAAGGATGCAGGCTCTATTCTAGGTAGTTTCTTTCCAGGCCTAGGATGGTCCCTGACTGGCTAGGTCTAGGATATTTCAGGACTTCGTTAATGTTTCATCTGACAGGAAGTAGGAAAAGAGGAGAGGGAAGGAACCTGCAAGGGCAAATTGAGAGGTCCCACACATCACTCTCACCACCCTGATATCAGTCAGGCTGCCCCTGATTACAAAGAATGCTGGATGTTTTAGATTCACAGCTACTAAAACAAACACCATACAGTTGGTTGGCTTAACAAGAGGAATTTATTGGCTTACAGTTTCAGTAGCTAAAAGGCTTGCTTCCTCCCAGGGTTGAGTATCTGGGTATCTTCTGGTATGCTGGCAATCTTTGGGATTCCATTACTTTTCCATCTCATAGCAGCACACACCGTGGCATCTTCTCCTTGGTTTTCCATGTTCCACTGAGTTCTAGCTTCTTACTTCTCTTGTGACTTCTCTCCCATGTCCAGTTTCCTTTGCTTATAAGGACTTCAGCCCTATTGAATTAACACCAACCCTCACTCAGTTTGGACACCTCAACCAATAGCATCTTCAAAGATCCTATTTACAGATGGGTTCACACCCACAAGACCAGGGTTGGGACCTGAACATGCCTTATGAGGGGAGCATGATTCAGTGCCCGACACTGGGAAACCCAGTGCTGATTTTGAGCATCTGTAGAGAGGGCTTAGAGAAGAAGGGGAGAGTGTTTGTGGGGAGACAACAAACAGCTCTGCCCCAGGTGCCTGCCTTGTTGCTAAGCCCTAGTAGCTGAGAGTTCATGTGATAAAACAGGCCACTTCCGTGAAGAGGTGAGCTGCAGTGAAAGCATTAGAGTGTGGCTAGAGTGATGGATTCACATGGAGAATGTTGAAGTTACATGGAGGGAGGGTTCACCAAGGATTGGTACCCAGGGAGGTCATCAGGAAGGGAGACCAGAACCAGGCCTTGAAGAATGGCTAGGACTTCCACAGTGTATCTCGGGGTTGGGAGAGGTCAGGGCACCCTCTGGACAGAGCGGAGTTTGTAAGGAGGAATGTTGGGAGAAAAGAGTGAGGACAAGTCGGTAGTTACACCAGATTGTAGATGGTGTGGATACCAGCCTAAGAAGATGAAACTTAAAGAATAACACTATGATGGATCATTGAACTCTTTTGAAGAAAGGAAAGCATGAACAAAGTGGTTTTTAGGAAGAATTGTCCCTTGTAGGATGGATCTGAGGTGGGGAAACTAGAGCCAGGGGCCTTGATGGGAAACACTAAAGGGCAGGGCAGCTAAGAGCCTGGGCAAGGTGTTGGCGGGAACAAGCTGGACACAAAGGTGAGATGTTGTTGATGCATCATTGAAGGATTTGGTAACTGGCTGGGTATTTGGGAGAATGATAGGATAAAAGGAATGCTGTTGGCCAAAATGAATGGATTAAGAAGTGTTTATAGATGGGTCAGCCAGGCCCTTGACACATTTTAAAATGTGGTCTAGACAAATGTAAATGCTCCGGGATTTACATGATAGGCGTTTGCAAATGTTTAAATGCTAATGGTGCTTGTGCCTTGTTTTTCCTTTAAATTGATCATGTCAACTTTTCTTCCTGTTACAGGTTTTGATGAAAATATCGAGTCTCAGGGAGAGCTCATCCTGCAGGAATCCTTCCAAGTGTGGGACCCCAAAACCTTAATTCGAAAGGGTAGAGAACGGCATCTCTTCCTTTTTGAAATGTCCTTAGTATTTAGTAAAGAAGTGAAAGATTCCAGTGGGAGAAGCAAGTACCTTTATAAAAGCAAATTGTTTGTAAGTATAGGAGTTCAAAATTATAAGTTTAAATGTAACACAATCATACCCTTTTTGTAGGTAAAGGAAAATTACTGTTTGTTGCCTTCAGTTGGACCTCCCAAGCTATTCTACGATGTGAAAGTCTAAAACTGTTAGGTTTTCACCTTCTTCTGTGAAATTCTTACACTCAAGAGTCCACTAGAGGGCCTTCTTCAGTTTCACTAGATTTAGGAAACTTGTTTTTTCTAAATTTCATAGAATCTAATTGCAATATAAGGAAACACTTTTTAAGTGAACTTAAATCATTTATCTCCTGTGTACCTTAACTAGATTTGAAAATAAATTGATCATATCAGACTACAATGAACTAAGTTCTTATATCACTGTAATTAATTTTTCATTCATTAACACTAGCATATACTCAAGCAGCCATACCAGATGGCTCACTGTGGATTCATAATGATGAGGATTTTTCTTATTATTAAAAATAATGTTGAGGTTTTTTACTCTAATCTTTAGATAAAGTTTAAGCAGAAATAATGTTTTAAGCTTCATAACTCCCACCTAGTTAGAGAGAACCACCCTTAACTGTGTACGAGAGTGATGCATTTTATTTCTCATTTAATTTGTACTTTCTAATAAGAGAAACATGCGTAGTACCTTTTTTTTTTTTACTAGAAACAAGCCCTACAGACCTCTTTATATGAAATCATAGGTCTAATCTCAGAAAAGTTTGAGGCTGGTGTAGACTTCCATGTCCACTCTACCTCCCACTTCCCTCAGTGGGTAATATCTCTAAGAATTAGCTATGCATAATTGTTGGACAGAGTTAGGCAGGGGTGGGATTGGACAAAACTAATTTAAAAAGTCATCATCAACAGAAGAACAGAAAATGCAATAGAATTCGGTTTCTTCTTTGTACGAGATATGGCAGATAACATAAATATTGGTAGATGTTCAGAATTTCAACAGTTTAAGCAGTATATATTTTTATGATATGCATGTACTAATCAAATCCCCAAAGTAATAAAGTACTATGAAGTATGTATAAATCATCTTAATAATCAGTAATTCACAAATTCAAACTAATGATTTTCATGTTATTTTCTTTGGCTTATATCCTGTTTGAGATCGTCTTCTGGAACACAGCTTGCCTTACATCATTTTAGATCATATTCTAACTGGAAAGAAAAAAGGCAATGTTGCTGACTCGTGATTTCACTAGCTGCTTTTAATCTGTCCTCAGAGACAAAGCTAGTTTGTTTTAGAAGTTGATCCATCTTCATTTAATTTATCTTTCCAATGTGAAGATTCCCTCAGAGGCCAGCTCTGGAGCTGGTGATTGTGAATCACTTCCTTTCCTGAAGAACACAGAAGCCATTAATGTGATTGGGGGAGGGGGTGGAGATTTTGACCTTCGTCGACACTCTTCCATGTTGAGCATATTACAGCTGCCTCAATACCATGTGGAAGAATTCGCCTCTTAGTCTTTAACATTATTGGTGAAATACTAAAGTTAAACTAACTGAGCTGTTAAAGCAGAAACATCTTTTGCCTTCTCTGAAGCTACTTCATAAAGACTGAAAAGACATGGCAGCAGCCCATTTAGAACTAGGAAAGACTCATTTTGTTGTTTATAGTGAAATCTTGATTTTCTAAATAGTAGATTTTTCAGATCTTTGGGGTTCCTTCTTCTAGATATTTGCTCTTACCATGCATTTGCTGTGAGCATGCATTGATAGCGCAGAGAAAATGAACAGATGAAACCAATCATGTGTAGCCCAAAAAAGAAATTTCTTCCTATTAGCCAAAATTAGTTCTAGGGATTTCCTCTGGGGGTGTAAATGAACTATGCTGTCATAACCTGCCATGAACACAGGTAACCCAAAATTGTTTTCTTGATCTCTGTCTGTATCCCACCAGAATTTTACCCTGACCTAATTATACAATTGTCTTTTTAACCAGACCTCCGAGTTGGGAGTCACAGAACATGTGGAAGGAGATCCTTGCAAATTTGCACTGTGGGTGGGGAGGACGCCAACTTCCGATAATAAAATTGTCCTCAAGGTAGGTCCATTGGAAGCGTAAGAATGTGTTGTGGGAAAGTTTATCATAGCTGTGTATGGTTTTTTCCCTTGTTTTTGAAACATAATAGTTTTTGTATAATTTTCTTTGTTCTTTTGGGATTGTTGACTAGCCCAGAAAGAGTAGTGGAATGAATTCAGTTTGCTCTACTGGAAATGAAATAATTTGAGCTGAACTTTCACTTACCTACAGTACAATAAAATGGAGAAAGATCTCTTTAATTTCTCTCATTCTTTTGGCTTTAGATGGATTTAGTTATTCTGTAAGAGACCCAGGAAGTTGAGGTACAGAGACCAGCGAGGACCAACAACTGTCACTTCAGACTTAAGTGCTAAAGGAAACCAGGCACCTGATGAGTTTGTGAAGTCTTTCATGGGGAGCCATAGCTGAGCAGTCCAAAAGTCTTCCTGGGGCCTGGCTCTTTGGCTTTCTAGTTTTGGGGGCAGAGAAGAGAGGGGGATGGATACCAGGGTCACGGTGTGGTAATGTTATGATTCAGTGTTCAAAAACACTTGGGGTGCTTCACAGTTTATCACCTTCAGGGGAGGAAAATATCTTTGAATATTTTATTTGAACTCCATTTTGATTATATGAACCTCTCCTAGGAATGGCATAGAGTTCTGTAAAGAATGCTTGATGAACTTCCCTTCTTCTATGTTTGAGAAAATACAGATGGAACTGTCTTTTTGAGCTGTCTGGAAAGACAGTAAGCGGCTTTGGGATGTTTGGGGGAAGATGTGGTTGGAGATTTATTGAAGATTGGGAGATGAGCCAAAAGTTTAATGGGACTCTACATATCAGCTCTTCTGTCTCTTACATACCTTTTAGTCATTCTACGGTATTTCCAGAAACAGAATTATTTGTATATTGCTCTTTTAGAGCCTGTACTTCTGTGACTGCTGACTGTGGAAGCCATTGCATTATTAAAGTTTATTCACATGTAAAATGAAAGATTTTTTTGCAATGAATATGTGATTACCAGCCCACTATGTTGTTGTTACTATTGGCATAAAGCCCTGTGAAATATCATTTGCACCAGCAGCTAAATGTCAGTTCAAATGATGACTGAGTTTTTCTAATGTATAAAATTTATAATGTATACCTTAGACCTTAAAATTTCCACTTTGTATAGCGTAGTTATCCATGTTAGCTACAGTAGCAGATGCCAAAAGGTGCTTCTAAGAAAGAGTGCCAGATATTTAGCGAAATAAGGGCTGCTTTTATCCAGTATAAAATAAAAGGTTCATCATACAATTGAGAAAGCAGTCTTCCTGCAGGCTATATCAGATGAAAAGTTTTATAGAGAATTTTGGTTAAGATTTTTCTGACAACCATGGAGAGACTAAAGGAAATGATGTCCTCAGTAATTTCAGAAATTACTTTGTAGTGGTCATGGTGACGGAGGTGGT
>PVIY010036916.1:0-25090 GCA_004026745.1 Myrmecophaga tridactyla
ATATCATTTGGCTTATGGCTGCAGAGCTCAAGATCCCCTTTGGAATCCAAGTAGTTGTGAGTCTCCCCAAGTCCCGGTGATATACAAATTTATCTTTGAAATTGCACCAGAATAAAAATTTTAAATCAATATTTTACTAAAGCAACATTGCTCCAATCATTTGCCTTATACTCAATCTTTTTGGAAAACTGAAAGCCCATAGAGAGGAACCTGATTGTAGTTTGTATCTCTTCTACTTTTCCAGTGGGATGAGACTTTTATAAATGTCTGAGCACCACTACCAATAAGGGTTTGTCATATGGTGTCAAAATGGTCAAACATAAATTTTATTTTGAGGCTGAGCTTTAGATTTACTTGATTTTTGTTTTCTGGCCCCATTGGATTAAGTCTTCAGCTCTATAGTTATGGTAATATATCTTCAAGTCCCATTTCTAAATCCATCAATAACATTGCAATCCAATTCTGCAAAAGAAATTATTAGTCAATGCTTATATATTAATCATTCATAAACAATAAAAATAAAATTGAGGGCAGAACACAAGTTGCCTCAGAGTATTGAATCAGCAAACCCATCTGAGAGATTTATCATCAGGATTTACAATTATTTTTTCCTGATGGAACTGAGACTTGCCTTTTAGAATTAAAGTGAGATCACCTTTTTTGGGCCTTATAACCAAAAATATATATTTTTGAAGTCAATATTTGGTACATGAGTTACATATATTTAGCATGGTTTTCTCTTTTTATTTTCCTCTTCTGCATTTTTCCAGAGGTTTGTAAGATAGAACATAGTTCTTTTAAATACAATTATTGCATTGGTATTATTCATTTATCTGAGTTGATTTCAGCCCTGAAAATTTCTGAAGGATGGATAAGTACCTTAAAATAAAATATTCAGTGAATAAATTAAGTTGAATAAAATCACCTGTGAACAAATGCCAAGACCCTAAGACATGCTACATCACTACAGATCAAGTTATATAGAATTGTGCTGAGATAAAGATGTTTAACGCTCCAAAGCACACCTTTCCTTTAACAAACAATACCAAATTTACAAATACCACACACATGATCAAAATTCTTTGACTGTAAACAATGGAAAAATAAACCAGACTTTGATTTAATGAAAAAAATATATATAGTGAGTTCTTATTTTCAAAGTTAAGTCTAAGATGGATGAATTTGGCTTTAGAAAGATTGGGATCCTGGAGTTCAGACCCTGCATGTATGTCTTTGCTTTCCGTGCATCACTGAGCTCTGCTTTTGGTTTCTTGTTCTCATTCCTGGGGTTTTCTCCACAATAGTCTGAGGAGGGACCAGCTCATGTGTTCACTGATCCCAAGAAAGAAAGAGTGAAGCAACCTCGTTCAGTATCTGTCAAAATCTCAAACGCATTTATGTTTGGTCATATGCCCGCTCATGAGGCCAATAAGTGTAGAACAAATGGCGAGAACAGTAATGGAGCCTGGGTTGGGTGGCCGTGATTTTTCCCAGAGGACACAAAAGACATTGTGATGGACAATCCCAGCTCGGTCACATGGGATAAAGAATGGGCAGTTGTCCAGCTGAAAGAGGGGGGACTGGGCAGAAAATAACAAGAAATATCCACTACATTCCATCTGTGATCTTCATAAAAAGCTGTATACTGGTTGCCACCTTGTTCTTGTTGGAGTTTATTATAGGTCTAAAAATGTGTCAATAGAATACCACACCCACCCCCCCATGCAAACATGCACCCACACCTTACTGGGGCAATTGGCATTGGAGTCTTCCTTGTAATTGTGGCAGATCATGCAGGAGAACTTGAGAGGGGCTTCCTTGTAACTAGTGGATTCCTCAGAACAACAGAGATCTTCAATCTGCAGGGTAGGAGCATTGAACTCTATAATCTCTACCTTCCATTTCTTTTAACGAGTCCGTGTTTATAGGGCATATGAGCCTGGGGGAATAGATCTTATCATCATCTCCTATCCTCACCCTCCCATCAGGGATCTTAAACCACCCTTCATAAGGGTTTTGAGGAAATAACATGACTGTCAAGAGCTCACACCATGGTTGACTGACCTAAAGTTACACTGTCCTACTCTCTTCCTCATGCAGGCCAGTTTTTATAGCTTTTCAATTTTCCAGTAAATGTGAGGGTGAGTACTTCATTTTCCCTGGCTCACTCAGCAAACGGTGAGTCTCAGCACAGTGCTTTTCTCCTTTTCAACACTCATTCAATTGTACAGGAGAAACTTCTTGACACACTACAATGAATATGAAAACAACAGAGATTTTTAAAGCCTGTCCACCTGTTTTCCTTTAGCCTCTTCTGAAATTTCTTCTGTCCCCAAACTTGTAGGCAGACATGAATTTGGCAGTTGCTATAAAAATGGGAAATTATAAAACATACTGAACTACTCATGACAAGATTTATCTTTGAAATGTATTTTCTCCACATTCTTTGCTCCAAACTAATTATAACTTCGAACATTTGGGTAGCAGATAAATTGACAGAAGGCTTTGCTCCCTCTGGTTGAAATGATCACAATGCAGTGAATAGTTCTTCAAATTGTGTGACCCCAGACTGTGATAAGTAGAACTGTGCTTTTCATAGCAGAAAAGTACAAGCACTTCAAAACACCTTGGCAGTTTTTGAGACAGTCACAGTTGCATGATGCCAATGGAGATAACTAATAAAGATTTCTACTGAATGGAAAATATGAAGTAATTTAAAAAAATTAATAAAAGGCAACGTTCAAGGTACCTTATATTGTGCTGACCTTAAATAGTGTTGATTTGTGGTGATTTAAAGCTTGCTTGCAAGTAGACCCGTGGCCAGAAAACTTGGGTTAGAAGAAGGATCTTCTGAATTATTAAATGCTTCAATATACGTGTCATTATTTACCTCCACTTTTCCATATCCCCCTTCACATGTATGTTCCAGAAATAAATATTAATCTTTTGTCTAACATAAGTTTTAAATATCTAATTCAGTTTTCCATGCGTCATGTAATTTTAAGGTGGTTTTCATATAGCTATTTTTGGTTGGTATAAAGTCAAAGCACTTAATTTTTCATCTTCATAGTTTCAAACTTCAGTGTCATCTATAGGAATTCTACTCTTCATTCAAGGTTCTAAAAATATTCATCTCTTTCCATGTCAGTTTTCTTTTAACATTATAATTCCAGGATTGATTGCAACGCGAGGTAAGAGATACAAATTCACGTTTATGTTTTTTTTAATGATCAGCTTTACAGTATCAGGGACTCAGACATCTTATCCCAGGGCCTGACAGTGTGTGTGGCACATGGCAGGTGCTTGACAATTGTCAAATAAACGAATAAATGAAATGCGTCTCACACCTTAGCTCCCTCTGGTATATATGAGTTATAAACTTGCAGATTTTTAATAATCTGATGAATAGCAAAGTAGAGAGCTGAATTTCAAGAACATCTGTAATATTTGGTAAGAAAAGAAGAGCTGCATTTTTCTAAATTCTAGCACATATGTACATTTTAAAGGCACTCTTTTGAAAAGTCACCCTTGGCTAACACGTTCTTAAAAGACAGCAAGGGCATGTGGCAAGCTTTTGAATGACAATTTTGGATTTGAATTCTACTCTCTTCTTGGTTTTGAAATCTGGATTTAGTCGCTGTTTTTCTAGTCGACTCCATTTTTTCCATCTTTTTTCTTTTGTATGCTGGGCATGGGGGTCACATTTCATTTTTTTTCCCCATATGAATAACCTGGTATCACAGCACCATTTGTTGGATTTATTGTTATTTTTTTTTCTTTTTTTTGAGTGCACGGGTCAGAATCGAACCTGGGTCTCTTGCATGGCAGGCGAGGATTCTGCCACTGAACTGCCTACGCACCCCCCGTTTTTTTTCCATCATTAATGTGGGAATAAAAATGCTTACCTGTCAGGATGATTGCAAAGATCACAGTGCTGGTTTAAGCAAACCCGTTAGCATGATACTCATCACCAAACAGCTATCCCGTTAGGGAAATTACCCTTTCTAATTCAACACTAAGCATCCTTCTCAAACTCTCAGAATTCAAGGGTTCTTTCCATTACTATACGTTAGCCTGCAGATCTTAAAATGTGTATTTCCTGGGTAAACTTTTTATGTAGGTCATTTTCTATCTCCAGAGTGTTTACCACACTCTGTCTATCATTATGCAGAGAATGTAAAGAGTCTGCCTGAGTTAACCACGTGCACAGCCCGTGGAGTTACAGGAGAATTGCAATTAAACGGCCACACTACTAATGCAGTTGCAGGCAACTCTGAACTACGCTACAATTCCACACATACGACTGAAGCGCCAGTTAAATAACTGCTTCTCTTTATTCAGTATTAGAACATTCAGCAAGGTTTAAACCTGGCTTTTGGATTGCCCTATTTCAGTGAACCATTTGTATGTTCATATGTTCACATAAATTGAACTAAGCAGTTCATATGATACTCTGGTGCCCAGGGAAAAGACTGAGTGAATTACTTAATGGTCCGAAGTATAACGAAAATCTAAAGAAACTAATCATATGCTGGATAGCAATGATAGAGTCACTGTGGAGAGGACATGCCAAAGAAATAAATTATACACTAAAGCTTCTAAAGCTTTTTTTTATTCCTCTTGTACCACTCCATGAAAAAAAGGACAAGTTTATATTATACTATAAAAAGCATATTGTAACTGGGAACAAGCAATATGCTTACATACTTTCCATAAAAGGCTCAGCATGGTACTTCTTACATAAAATAGAATTATCTTTAGCAAAGTAATGAAATACAGTGAAAGGAAAAAAAACTGTCATCAGGAGTAAAAGATGCTGACTGAATTTCTGTCGCTTTCATTGCTCTAGATGTCAAATGTTAGATTTCAAAAGGAAATTTGACAAGATTAAAAGCTTACAGAAATAACTTAGGCAAACTAAGCTAGTTTTCCGCACATCTTACAAAAACCTCCAATTCCAAGCAAAACGTGGAGCCAGTCTAATTTTCATTTTCTGTGGCATTTCCTTCCCTTTTCAACAAAGTGTCCTTTCCTTACACATACTCAGAAACCCTTTCACTAAACGCATTTTCTTGAGTGGTAATTTGTTCTATTGCATTCAAGTTAACTTTTCCACTGAGAACTGGATGACTCTGCTTTCCTTTTATTCATTAACAAGTTTCAGATCTTATCTTAATAAAGATTAACAAGCCAAAACGGAACACTGACATGGGAAGAAATTCACAAGCATTTTTCATTCATTTTTATTTTCTTTGGAATAAAAACAATAGGGGAGAGTGGAGGAGAATTCGAAAAAACCACTTAATTTTATTTGCAGAAGTAATACTTGTTCATTAATGATTGTCAGATTATGACTTTTGTTAATATTTTGCTTCATGTCCTTATTATTTATCACGGTGTTAATTCTTTAAGAGTTGTCAGAAAAATCAGCGCAGTTTTTTTTAATTCAGAAGATCAATTTAATTGCAGAGGGATTTTGGGTCTCAAATTAAGTATTAAGTATTTCCAACTGAATTATCTGCAGTTAGTTACTGTATATAACTGGAAGAGTGCTTAATCAATGAACCAAATGGGTTGAGTTCATGGTTAATTGTAAACATAGGATACGTTTACATTGTATTCCTATTATCTTTGCATTAGCCTAAGAACAAAGTTCGTATATAGACTCCTTTTTATTAGAGAAGTCCATAAAATACAGGATTCCCATACACTAACCCACCAACAACTTGCACTGGTATGGAACATGTCACAATTGATGGTAGCACATTTTTGTAATTGTACCATTAACTAAAATCCATGGTCTAACTTAGGGTTCATGGTTTGTGCAGTGTAGTTCCATGGATTTTGTAAAAAATCTTTCCTTCTGTTACCATCTATACCATCTAACATTTCCCCCTTTAATCACATTCAATATATATTTCAGAGCTGTTAATTGTTTTCAATGTTGTGCTACCATCATCACTATCGACGACCAAAACATTTCCACCCCTCCAAACAGGAGCTCTGTATATTCTAAGACTTAACTGCCCATTCCTTAGTACACTCCTGCCCTTCACCCCATGCCCTGGTCATGTCCATTCTAGAATGTGACTCTATTAGTTTGCTCATCCTAATTGTGGTAAAACAGTACAATCATGCAATATCTGTCCTTTGCTTTCTGGCTTATTTCACTCAATATAGTTTCTTCAAGGTTCATCCCTGTTATTGCATACATCAGGACTTAATTCTTTTTTACAGTTGAAAAAATATTCCACTGTATGATTGTACCACATTTTGTTCATCCATTCATTGGCTGATGAATGCTTGGATTGCTTCCATCTTTTGGCAATTGTGAATAATGCTGCTATGAACGTTTGTGTGCAAATATCTTCTCAAGTCCTTGACTGCAAGTTTTTGGTCTAGTTTGGGGTATATCTCTAGTCATTGCTAAGTTTATGATAGTTCTATACTTAATTTTCTGAGGACCAGTCAAACTGGTCTCCACTGCTGCTACACCATTCTATATTGCCACCAGCAAAGAATGAGCGTTCCTGTTTTTCTGCATCCTCTCCAACAATTATTATTTTTTTAATAGTAGCCATTCTAATGGTTGTGCAATGTTACCTCATTGTGGGTTTGATGTGCATTTTCCCGATAGCTAATGTTGTTGAACATCTTCACATGTGCTTTCTGATTATGTGAATATCTTCTTTGGAGAGATGTCTGTTCATGTGTTTTGCCTATTTTTAAGGGGGTAGTTTGTCTTTTTGTGGTTAAATTGAAAAATTTAAAAATATATTCTGGATAATAAACCCCTATTAGATATGTGATTTCCAAATATTTTCTCCCATTGTGTAGGTTGTCATTTTACTTTCATGATAGAGTCCTTTGGGGAACAAAAGTTTTCAATTTTTACCTATTTTTTTTTCCTTTTGTTGCTTGTGCTTTGGGTCTAAAGTCTAAGAAATCGTTGCCTAACACAAGATCCTGAAGATGTTTCTCCATGTTTTCTTCTAAGAGTTTGATAGTTCTAGTTCTTATATTAGGGTCTTTGATCCACTTGAGTACATATTTGTACATGGTGTGAACAAAGGAGATCCAGTCCTCCCAGCACCATTTGTTGAAGAGACTCTTTTTTCCCCAATTGAGGGGCCTTTCCTACCTTGTGAAAAATCAGGTGGCTGTAAATATGAGGGCTGAGGTTCGAGTTCTCAATTTGATTCCATTGGCCTATCTGTCTGTCCTTTTGCCAGTACCATGATGCTCTGTTTATCATGACAGTAATAAATAAGAAGTTTTAAGATTGGAAGTTTGAGTCCTCCAACTTCATTATTCTTTTTCGAGGTGGCTTTAGCCATTCAGGTCCCTTTATCCTTCCATATAAATTTGATGATTGGCTTTTCCATTTCTGTGAAGAAGGCTGTTGGAATTTTTATTGGGATCGCATTGAATCTATAAATTGCTTTAGATAGTATTGTCATCTTAATGATGTTTAGTCTTCTAACCCATGAACATGTCTTTTCTAGTCATTGCTGAGTTTATGATAGTTCTATATTTAATTTTCTGAGGACCAGCCAAACTGGTGTCCACTGTCACTACACCATTCTATATTGCCACCAGCAAAGAATGAGCGTTCCTATTTTTCTGCATCCTCTCCAACAATTATTTTTTTAATCCTTCCATTTATTCAGGTCCTCTTTAATTTATTCTAGCAATGTTTTTTTAGTTTGCTGTGTAGAAGTCCTTTATATCCTCGGTTAGAGTTATACCCAGATATTTGAGTCTCGTTTCTTTTGTGAATGTAATATTTAATTTTTTTCTCCAACTGTTTGCTGCTTATGCATAGAAACATTTTGGGTATTGATCTCATACCCTTTCACTCTGCTGAATTTGTTCATTAGTTCTAGGAGCTTTGAATTTTTCAGTATTTTATGTTTATATGATCATATCCCAAATAGGGAAAGATTTACTTCTTTCTTTCCAATGTAGATGTTATTTATTTATTTATTTATTTATTTATTCTTTGAATTTATTTTTGCCTAACTGCTCCAGGAAGAACTTCCAGTACAAGGTAGAATAACAATGATGATTGTGGCATTTTTTTCTTTTTCCTCATCTCAGAGATAAAGCTTTCAGTCTTTCACCATTAAGTGGGCTTTTCATATATGCCCTCTATCATATTGAGGAAGTTGCCTTCTATTCCTAGTGCTCTAAGAGCTTTTATCAAGAAGAGGGGCTGTATTTTGTCAAATGTCTTTTATGCGTCAATTGAGAAGTTCATTTTTCCCCCTTGCATTCTGTTAATGTGATATATTACATTAATTGATTTTCTTACATTGAACCAAACTTGCATACCAGGTATAAATCTCAGTTGATCATGATGTATAATTCTTTTAATATGCTGTCGAATTTGGTTTGCTAGCATTTTGTTGCATCTATATTCATATGAGATATTGGTCTGTAGTTTTCTTTTATTATGGTTTCTTTATCTCATTTTTGTTTGAAGTTAATGTTGACCTCACAGAATGAGTTATGGAGTATTTTCTCCTCTTCAATTTTTTTTGTAACAATGGGAGCAAAATGAGAGTAAAGTCTTGGAATGTTTGGCAAAATTCCCCCATGAAGCCATCACAGCCTGGGCTTTTCTTGGTTGGTAGGGTTTTTCATTACTGATTCAAGATCTTTACTAGTAGTTCGTTTGTTGAGATTTTCTATTTCTTCTTAAGATAATTAAGTAGTTTGTGCATTCAATGAATTTGTCCATTTCATCTAGGTTATCTAATTTATTAGCATACAATTGTTCATAGTGTCTTTTTATAGTCCTCTTTATTTTAGCAGGATTGGTAGTAATGTTCCCTTTTTCATTTCTGATATTTGTTATTTTTTTCTTTTTTTCTTTGTCAGTGTAGATAAAAGATTTGTCAATTTTATTAATCTTCTCAAAGAACCAACTTTTGGTTTTATTAAATCTATTGTTTCATCTGTTTGTTTGTCTCCTATTTCATTTATCTCCACTCTAATAGTTGTTATTTTCTTCCTTCTGCTCATTTTGCATTTAGTTTGAACTTCTTTTTCTAGTTCTTCCAGTTTTGAGACTAGGTCTCTGATTCAAAGTATTTCTTATTTTTTAATATTACCATTTAGAGCTATAAATCTCCCTCTGAGCACTGCCTTTACTACGTCCCATAAGTTTTGGTATCTTGTGTTTTCATTTGCATTTGCATCAAGATATTTCCTAATTTTACTTGATTTCCTCTTGAATCCACTGGTTATTTTAAAATATGATGTGCAGTTTCCACATATTTACAAATTTTCCATTTCTTCCTCTGTTATTAATTTCTAGCTTTATTCCATTGTGGTCAGAGAATATACATTTTTTATTTCAATGTCTCTGAATTTATTGAGGCTTATTTTGTGACACAACATGTAGTCTATCCTTCAGAATGAGCCATGGGAACTCAAGAATAATATGTATTCTCTCTTCATTGTGTGCAGTGTTTTATGTATGTCTGTTGGGTCTAGTAAGTTTAGTGTATCATTCAAATTCTATACTTTCTTATTGATCTTCTGACTACATGTGTTATCCTTTATTGAGAATAGTGTGTTAAAGTCTCCTACTATAAAACTGTCAATTTCTCCCTTCAAATCTGTTGGTATATGCTTCACATATTTTGGGACTCTGCTGCTTGGTGCATGTATATTTATAATTGTTACATCTTCCTGTTGAATTGTCCCCTGTATCAGTATATAATGACCCTCTTTGTCCCTCATAACTGTTTTTGATTTAAAGTCTATTTTATCCAATATTAGTACAATCACCCCAACTCTCTTTTGATTACTATTTGGATGGTATTTTTTTCCATCCTCTTATCTTCAACCTATTTGTGTCTTTGATTTTAAGGTGAATCTCTTGCAGACAGCCTATGGTTGCATCAAGCTCTTTTACCCATTCTGCCAATCTCTACCTTTTGACTGGAGAGTTAATCCATTTATCATTGGAGATTTTTGAAAAGTAGATTTGATCATTTAACTTTACATCTGTATCTCCTACTCTATATAGCATAGTGTCATGCATATAATGGGACAACTATTTGTTGAATGAAAGTATGAATGGAATGAATGAATATGGAAAAAGCAAAAGGCCTTGGTTACTTTGATAATCTTTGAACCAAACTAACCAGTATGACCCAGTATATCATTCTGTGGCTCCATCATTTGACAACTACATTGCCAGAGAAAACAATCAAGCTAAAGTGCCATGGGTAATTTCATATACTTTTTGCTCAGAAAAGCTATATAAAACTTTGTATCTTTACAAATAACTCTATTGTAATTTAGCTAAGATCACTATATATATAAAATGTATTTTATTATTCATTCTCTTCTTTCATGAGCCTAACCATTTGAACTAAAACGCCTTTTAAAAAGTGTACCATTTCTTGATTCAACAACAAAACAATATAGGAATGAGCTGTAACTTAGCAAACTTTCTCTTTTGGAGAGTGAATAAAATGAACATAGTAGAATTGTTAGTAGTTCAAACTTTTGAGATAAAAATGTACTTGTTTGGGTAAGCAGATTGGGCAAGCATCATGAGAATTATCAAAAAATACATTAAGGTCCTGAAGCATGTGACAACATGGATGGACCTTGAGGACATAACGCTGAGTGAAATAAGCCAGACACAAAAGGACAGATATTATATGATTTCACTAATATGTACTAACTTGGATACGTAAACTCAGAATCTTAAAATGTAGAATATAGGGTAACTAGAGATAGGCAGAAGCTAGAGAAGGGGGAGTGATTCCCTAATATGTACAGAATTGTTAATGAGGTAGAACTTTATGTTTGGGAATGGATAGAGATCATAGTAGGTTGTTATGGGGATTATAAGTAATACTGCCATATTGTAGGTACATTTGATTGAAAGGGGTTATTTTAAAGTCATGTATGTCACCAATTAACACTGCAAATAAAAATGGCTTCTTGCATGAACTACTACAAATTTCAAAAAAATAATAGAGGGAATTATGGAAAAACATAACTACTGTAAACTATTAACTATAGTTAACAGTAATATTTTAATATTCTCTCACTAGCAGTAACAAATTTACTACACCTGTGGTTCAACAATAAGGTAAGGGGAATGGGAAGATATGGGTTTTATTTTTCATTCTTATTTCTGTTCTGGAGTAATGAAAATATTTTAAAATTGATCATGTATGCACAACTGTGTGATGATACTAAGAGCCAGTGATTTATATACTTCGGATGGTTTGTGTGATATGTGAATATATCTCAATAAAAGTGAAAAAACACATTAAATTGCATTTAAACTGAATTGTAATATCCTTTGTGGTTTTCTTCATTACAAAATACATAAGGTTTCAGGACCATCTTTAGCTTCCCATGTGCAGCCTCCTGGAGGAGGCTGGGTGGCAGGGTTGACATGCTGTTCCTGTCTCCAGTTCATGCTTGGTGAGACTTTCTGGTGTCCACATAGAGAGAGTACCTTGTGATCCCTATTACCTGAGTAATATGAGTGTCCAGCATCCAGAAGTAAGAACTGTTGATACCCTGGTTAAGGTGCCTTCCCAACATTTTCCTCTTCATGCAATGTTGAGATATTGAATGTCTTGCATCTGTTGGTTTTGATGTGAAGCCATAGTCTCGAGGCTGAGAAGTGCTCCTCTGATGGTCCTCTGCAGGTCAGTGGGTGCTTCAGAGCCCTTGTCCTTGTAGTATCTGTTTTACTCACTGCAATTCCAGCTGTTCCAGACCTGATATTCGACCCCTCTCCCCAGATGGGATTCTTTCCTCATCTTTGACATATCACTGAGATGTCAACCAAATGTGCTATGAAACAGGTTGTAAATTTGTAAATCACAACTTCCCTTTCAATAAATACAGTAATGACAAAGAAGGAAATAAAATGTCATCATACCTTTGGCCACCTCCATGCCTCACCAGTAGGCTTGATCTGAGCCTTGACCCTACACACCTACAGGGAGAACTTCAGTAGGAACATTGTGTCCACCGGGACCCAAGACTGGGAACCTGATCTAGGAAAGGCAGGAAGCACATTCAACTTCTCAGTACCAGAACAGGGGAGATAAATAGAGTAGCTGAAGTTCATTTCCAGTCAATCTAGGTGAGTTTACAAGTTCTAAAGCACAGCTATTAATAAGAAACCCCTAGTAGCCAGACTACTTTACTTCATACCCTGTCTCTGACATTTACTAGCTGTGTGATTTTATTCCAAGTTACTTAACCTGGATGAGTCTCAGTTTTCACATCTGCAAAATAGGGGTATTAACAGCATCTAGGTCAATGAGTTATGAGGAAGATTACATGATTTAAAATTTTCAACTTAGAAACAGCCTGGCCCTTACTAAGAAATATATAACTGTTTAATTAAATGAATAAATAGAGTAGAAGGAATCTGATTTTTCTTGCCCTAAATGCATGGCGTGGGAAGATATTCATCTTATGTTTATTCATTACTACCAAAAAATAACTCCATGAAGTATCACTTATCTAAAAACAATCACATATTACTCTTCTCAATGGTTCAATGGGGACAATTTTGTCATCTGGGGATGACTGCCAATGTCTGGAAACATTTTTGCTTGTCAGGACCCTTGATGCTACTGGTCTGTAGTGGTGGAGGCCAGAGATGCTGCTAAATATCCTGCAATGCACAGGAGAGCCAAGATGTCAATAGTGTCAATGAGAAATTGATCCACCTACAGGGTCTATGTTGCTGAAATTTACTTCTATAAGCTCTGAATAATTTTATCTAGGTTTGGCAGCAATTTTTAAATAATGCATCCCACATTGAAAGCATTGTGAACATAATTAAATACAGAATAGCTGTGACTATCAGAATGTTAATGGGCCCAGTCTGTGTCAGAGTTACCTTTCTGTCTACTGGCACAGGTCTCCTTTCTTTCTTTCCTGAAATGCAAGTTAATACCTTGAGTTGTAGATTCTTATCTGCTATGCCCTGTGCAAGCAGAGGTTTGAGCTGAATCGCATGGTTACCCATGTGGCAATGGCTGGAGGACTTTGTTTTACATGATAGTGTTGTACATACAACCTGAAATCTCAAGATAAGTACTTTCTAAAGACAAGCACTGAAAGCCTTCTTATAAACTCTTTGATAATGCTAATACTTTAGTACCAAATTTGAGTTATGATCATATGAGAGGGCTGTATAGAAAGAACAGAAATGTACGAATATGGCCAAAGCATCACCCATAAAATATTTGTATTTCCTGCTGGTGTCAGCCTTGAGATCGGTAGCCTGCTTCTATGGTGTCCTGAGGCATCCTTACTTTCATAAAATTATCCTAGGACTAGTAATTGTTTTGGTCTCTGTCTTCTCAACTAAAATCTGTGGGTGTCCAAGGGATGGAGACAGCTTATCATAGTGGAAAGAGATGGGGATCTTGGTACCAGGAACAAAGGGCACAGGGATTTTATCTGTGATGGATAAAACTGATCTCTCTTCTCTGACCGAAGTGGGGCACATCTACTGATCCCAACCTGGAGCAGTTTTCACCACCCCAATAGACTGGCTATGATGGACTTCTTCCCCTATTCTTGTGGCTCTGGGCTGTGTAAGTGACAAAGAGATTACGTGCCCTTTCTGGACCCTTTATTCTGTGCAAATAATACATAGATCATTTGCTGAAAGCTTCTGTTGTGCCTTGAACCCTGTGTCCCCACGACAAGCCATGGTGGGAAATGACTCCACAGTGGATAACATGGTCAAGGTTCTATTTTAGAAGGTGAGTGTGATGAGTGCGATAACCATGTGAAGGAAGAACTGGAGGGACACGGGACTAGAGGCAGGGAGATGGGTTACATGTTCGTGATACTAACCCAATGTGATGAAGGCCCAAACTCGGGCAGCTGCAATGAAAATGGAAGAGAAGAAATAGGCTGAAAAATCAGTATAGAAATAGAATTCCCAGAGCTTGGCCATCAATAACAGGTAGGAAGTACAGAGTAGGGCTGGCAGCAGAATGTGAGGAGGGGTGTGGAGGCGCCTCTGAGAGGCTGCAGTTAGGGGACGAGGTGAGTGTTGACACCACTCAGGAACCTGTGGAAACCAGGGGCAGAAGGACTTAGGGGAAAACTGCCAAGTTGAATGTTCAGGTTGACTCCAGACATGACTGTAAACCTCACCCTCACAGAAATAATAAAGAAACTGAACGTCAACAACTTTGTTGCTTAGCAGAAATGTCTGGGCTAGAAAAAAATAAATACTAACATCATCAAGATACAGTAGTGAATAAAGTTGAGAGTTGTTAATTGACTTGTTCATGTCCCAAATCAGTGTAAGGCTGAGACTTAAGTCTCCTGACTTGACTGCAATTCCACATTAGAGAGACGCCACCTTTCCAGGAACACTGAGAAAATAGAAATCTATGGGTAGAGTTGCATTGCACCTTCACATTGCGGATATATTTGAAATTGGCATAGCTGTTGATCGTTTTTAAATTTTAACTCTAAATAGCCCTATTTTATATGCAGCAAATATCACATTTTATCTTACCTTGTTTCACAAATGCTTCATAATTATAATATTGCCTTATAATTATTTGTACTTGTAATTTAACATGAATGCAGTTCACTTCAGTAGAGTAGTATTTAAATTTTCAGAGAAAAGAACACATTACTTGACACATCTGATGCTGTCACTTGTTTATCCGAGAACATTTCTAAGATGTTTGTGGGAATGTTGGGGGCAGGGGGTGGGGAGGTGTAGGAAGCAGGATGTGGAAACTTGGCCTTCAGCCTGACTCTGATCCACTTGGAAGAGCTTCAACTCCTGTAAAACTTAGTGTCTCTGCATGGATGGAAATCAATTCAATTGACTTTTGAGGAACTTGTTCCTTTGCTGCATTTTGAAACCCAATACCAACTAATGTTCTAGAAAAAGGTCACTGCAAATACCAAAAGAAAAAAAATTGGGTTTACTTCATGCATGAAGATCATACACTTCCAGATATCTTTAATTATGCAAGTTTTTAGTAAAATTTGAAGTTTTCATTTAATCGTGAATCTATTAATATACAAGTACTCACTGTGTTTTCGAGTACTGAGAAATCACTTCGTCCATGGATATGTGAAGGATTTAAATGACCAGCAGCTATAATAGCTTTGCTCTTTTTCCCTCATGCATCTGTAGCATGTATTCTTATTCCCCAGAGGACTTAAACAGTGTTTGTGAACACTGTAAGAATTAAACATTAAAATTCTCCTAAATCACAATGACAACAGGATAAAATATCTGCAATAATCCTGCTCACTAGATTAGGACAATATAACTTCCTTTATTCCATTAAAAATAAAGAGAAGACTCGATAACTAATATCTGCATGCATAAATTCATGCTCTTTAGTTTTTTTTAAGTATTTACTTATAACTGGTGGTATTTTTTAAAAATCAACTAAAGTGCTTATACTGTAACAATTTCAGGCTCACTAAGTTACTGTGGGCATTACTGCTTTGTGACTTCTTAATTGTAGTTATAAACATAAAACAAACATATGTGCATGTATTTGTGTTTTCATTTGGTAAAAAAATTAAATTTTAAAAAGCAAACAGGAAATGAGCCATCACTTGACCATTTATATATAAAAAAGCAAAGTCAACTGTACATCAGGATAAACTCTGGTACCCAGAATATAGACTCACATAAAGACATGTGGTTTATACTTTTATCAAGCTAGGAATATATTATCTTCAAGTCTCCTTGGCATGAGAGGAAGAAGTTTCAATCATCCCTAGAGCATGGAAAGTTCATAGCCCCAAAGTTTCTGCTGGCAGGACTGGAAGATGTAGAAGCATCCAGGTGTATAAGAGAAGGGCTTGCCTTATCCATGGTTCTCACCATCCCATCTCTCCAGGATAAGGCAGTGAATGGTTTGTTCTTCCTGTTAGCCAGAGGAACAACTTAAGAAGTCATTCTCTTGCAGAGTAGAGGGTGATTCTTCTCTTCTGAAGTCCACTGACCAGAACTGAATCAACAGATTATCCTGTCCCATCTGGCTGAGCCTCATTGTTTTTTCTCTTTTCTAGGGTTAGAACTATTAATCCAACACCTCTTTCTATTAACCACTGAATGGCTGAGAATGAGAGTAGAAAGAGGGGAAATATACTAAAACATACTGAGTGCTAAGGGGGAGCTAACTGAGCAAGGCATGCAGCACATTTCAAATTAAGGACCGTATTTAATCTTCATAAAAACCCTCTCTGATGGGCTTCATATCCATTTTACACATGAAGAGAGCTGGAGCTATGAAAGTTAAGTGGCATATCTAGTTTACATAGCTAATGCTGGGGACAGCAGAAATTCAAACCCCAGAAAATCTGGCACCAAAGCTACATCTTTATATGTATATATATATATATTTTTTTTTTTTCAACAAACACCACAAATGACTTTTATGCATGCTAGAATTTGGAAACAATGGTCCTCGTACCTTTTTCCCTAACTTTGTTGTATGAATGTGATCAAAACTTTCATGGTTGAACTTAACTCCCTTCTTTATCTAAGCTTGCAGCTATAAGCACTGCTGGTCAGTGACCGATACAGCAGCTAGTTCTCTTGGTCAACACATGAACTACTTAATTTAAACAACTCATTCCCATCTGAGGTGCTCTTTCTCATCTATACGGGATGTTCAGTTTTATCTCCAAGCCAGGGCTATCTAACTTTTGGCCGTCATGTGAACTTCATTGACACTCTTTTGGCAGTTTTAATAAAACTTTGTCCCTGTCTTTAGGGACAGTGAATCAATAAGACTATAGTAATTTAGGGACATTGAATCAAGACATTGAATGAATGTCTTGATTCATTCAATAATGATGAAGATACCACATGTTGCTACTGACCATTCTCCTTCTCTATCTGGAAGCATTTCTCTGGTTGTCTCTAAGCCTCATCATGAAGGCTGTGCTAACTCAGGTTACTTGCAAGGGCTCCGTGCTCTCCACTGAGTCACAGAATTTCCTTTCTGCAGTTACTCCCTGCAAGCTATATACAAATATTGAATAGCTTACTTTTCTCATACTTTCCTTTCCTAAAACTCTAGGTGAAATGCTTTGTATGCTTATACTTATTAACACTGCTTGAACTCAAAATACAATTTTAACTTGGCTCATTCTTACTTTCTAGACATTTATTAACCTTTGTATGTCTTAGATGAATTTATATTTAATTTGTCATAGAGGAAAAAGACACAGTTGTCTCATTTATACGAAGATCTGCCTAGAAATATTTTATGAAAAGCATCGAATTGCAATAAACACCACCAGCACTCCTAATAAGTAAAAGTTGATATGCAGGACTCATACAAACAGGACAGTTAGTGTGCAAAAACATTTATGAAGAGAATAAGGAAACTCATAAAAATATATTAAGTAGGCCAAACAGATATAAATTCTCCCCAAATTAAAGATACAGTGCAAATTTAATCAAAATCCCAACAGGACTCTCTTGAACTTTGCAAAAAAAAAGCCTAAACTACATGTGGAAGAGCAAAAGGAAAAGAATAATATTCTCCTGAAGAATAAAGAGGATTAAGATACTTGCTTTACCATCTATCAATAATTTTATAAGACTATAGTAATTTAGACAATACAGCACAATGAAATAAAAGAATACCTGCACATGAAAGAATATACTTTAGACCACTAGGAAATGATATAATATTCTATAAATGATTATCGAAAAACTTGTCGCTACACTGGCAAAAGTAAAACTGAATTCACACTACACGACACACACACAAAAAAATTATTCTAATTGATAAAAGGCTTAAACATGTAAAGCAAACATATATAAGAATTTTTATTAGGGCATATAACAAAATATCTTAATGCCCTTGATAAGTAAATTGGAAGTTCTGGAAAATATTCATAAGTACCATGAAAATGTATAGAATCAATAAAATGAACTAAAAAGTTCATAAATTCAATTTGAAAGTTGATAAACCAAAAGCTTAACAGTGGAGATTATATTGCATATAGCCAACCAAAAATTAGAACACAGGATCTAAAAATAACTCTTGCTACTCGGTAAGAAAAATCAGCACCCCAAAAAGAAAAATGTACAAATTATATTAGTATTTCAGTAAGGAAAAAAAGGAACTGCCAATAAACATATAGAAAGGTCATCTGCTTGTTTAGTAAATATGGAAATGAAAATTAAAACTACAATATGATGCCACTTCTAACCAACTAGGTGACATACTAAACAAATACAACCAGTCAGACAATAGCAAATATTGGAAATGATGTGAACAAGAGGAACTTCATATAGTAGTAGTGGGAATGTCAAATTTCACATTTTTCTTAATTCCCCACAATTTCATTCCTAAGCTCATACTCTTAAAGTTTTACATATACAGCAATGTTCATAGCTTTTTCTTTTTACATGGGCAGGCACCGGGCATCGATCCCGGGTCTCTGGCATGGCAGGTGAGAACTCTGCCTGCTGAGCCACTATGGTTTGCCCAATGTTCATTGTTTTCAATGGAAAAAATATATAAATAAATAGGCCATTGACAGAAGAATAGATAAGTGAATTCCTGCATTCTCATTTAATGGAATACTCAACAAGATGAAAATTTGCGTTCTATAGCTGCCCTTATTATATGGATAGATCTCAAAACTATAAAGCTGAGCAAAAAGAGCAAGTCACAAGACTACACAGAATATATACCTTGTACCTAAAGTTCAAAAACATACACAAATGACAAT
Organism: Myrmecophaga tridactyla; assembly: GCA_004026745.1. NCBI lineage: Eukaryota > Metazoa > Chordata > Mammalia > Pilosa > Myrmecophagidae > Myrmecophaga > Myrmecophaga tridactyla. The sequence continues at coordinate 18,760 of PVIY010036916.1, forward strand.
TCCTTTAAGGGCCCGTCCATAGGTACTTAAATCTATAGTAATTCAAGAAATGAGACATGCCATTCAAAACTGAGATTGCCCTCGAGGAGAAAGAAAAAGGCTATTTTTGGAAAGGGTATTTGGGGTACTTAATAAGTCATGGTTAATGTTGTTGGAACACAGAAATTCGTTGTTAAACTTTCCATATCCTGTATAGAAACTCTCTATATTCTTTGATCTGAATAAAATGTTTTCTAAAGAAAAGATACTGTTTAAAATCCAAATTAAATCTAAGCCATAGGTTTAATTTCTAACATTTTTAAATGTTATAAGGATCTAATCAAAAATTGTGCTTGAAAGTAAAATTAAAATCATAGAACACCCTTAAATATAATGATATACTAATGTTAAGTCACTGCTTCAACAGATTGATTTTTTCTTGGTAATTGAGGATTGGGCAATGGTACTCAATGTTTATTAAACTGCTTTCCCCAGCACTTTACACAATTGTTTAATATTTAAATAGCTGTGATTAACAGACCCATTTTACATATGAAGAAACAGGGACATGGCAGAGCCCAGATTTGAAACCCAGCAGTCCCTGTCCAGAGTGGTCTTTGGCAATCCCTGCTAATTGTCTTTCTTCTTTTTATTAGCATCTTTAATTTCAGACTGATGATGACATAAAAATATCAGACTATGTGAAGGAGTAATGTAAATAGATACATTAATCTTCCAATCAGAATACAGGCTCACTCACAAGTGCCGCCACAATTTCTTCAAGTATCTATTGCAATTGAAGTATTAAATTTCCTTCAAATCATTTACTAGGTCCCCTTATCCAGGAAAGAAATATTGTTCTATTTCCTAAAGAGTGCTTTCTCTTACTTATTTGCCTTGATACTTTAATTATTAATTATTTAAATTACACTGTAGACTTTTGCATATCTGTTGTTATACAAATAAGAACAACTTGACTTCTTGTTGGATATGTGATATATTATTTCAGAAAATATCCTAGATCAAGGAATTCCTTTTTAGTAAAATAAAACTATGTATTTAAAGTTAAAATAAACCTTAGCAGCTAAACAGAATCAATAGCATTTTTAGTATAAAACAAGTTTATGTACTATAAAATAAAACTAGAAAAAACAGAGAAACGATAAAACATATATACCAAGAACATTAAAATAAGGACCATTGCTTTAATGAACCCCTATTTTAATTTTACAGCTTATTATTTTACTAGTTCAGAAAACTTCTACGTATTGTTATGGCATATTTGAAATCTCTATGATTTAGAAACTGTTCCACTTTTGTAGACTTTGATAAATTTGCTGATCTCTTGATACAAACAGGTATCATGATATTAGGCAATGTACTAGCTAAGTGTCATTTCACAAGTTACTAAATTACTCTGCGCCTCAATTTCAACTCTTTATTATGGGCATAATAATAAGAATCTAAAGCCTAACATTGTGTATTAAGCCTCAAATTTGAGGTTATTTTAGCAGCAGGTGTGACATTTTAAGGGAATATTATAGTTTGTTCTACCTATTATATTTCCTTTGCTACCTTATTATATTTCTGACTTCATCATTCTTTAGTTAAACCTTGGAGTTATATTCCATGAGGCTCCAAATAGGCCACAAATTGTTGGCATGAAACTCTGAAGCCTTGGTAAAAGTCTTCACTTGTTATGGCGATAAGTACGTTAATATATGTGTGTATGTGAATAAATACATAAATATATGGTAAACGTGTGTACACACACACACACCCATCTATGTCATCTGTTTATCTAGTCCACTGTCAGATTTTTTATAACTTTTTAAACAAGACAAAGATAAAACAAAATTTTTGTATTTAAAACTCTAAAATTAGGAGCAGGGAAATAATAAATGTGAATGGGAAGACACCTGGGTTGGGGCACAGAGGTGAGAGGTTAGAGACCAGAAAGGAGAAGAAATTAGACCCCACTGCTAAAACTTGACTAGTTGAAGTGAAATAAAACAGGTGGTTATGATGATGAATTGCAATAATCTTATCAAAGAGGAGAAAATATATAATTTCTTAAGAATGCAGAGGCAGTTATAGCACTTACATCTAAAGGAAATTTTTATGGGGCAAAAAGGGGCCACTGTGAGAGCTATGCCGAATCTTTTTTTTTTCTGACAAATCTGAGTGAGTAATGTACATCTTTGCTTTCCTTAGCTTTCCACACTCTCCCCTTCTCCTCTTGCAATGTCACTAACGTCCAATGCATTTATAACTGCCTTGACTAAGCAACATACAGGCCTCAAAAATATGTCCACATTCTAATTTCCAGAAACTGTGAACCTGTGACCTTAGATGATGAAAGAGACTCTGCAGTTGTGTAAAGGACCTGGGATGGGGGTAATATCCTGAAATATCTGGGATGTCCAATGTTATCACAAGGGTCCTGGAAGGGAAAGAGGGAGTTAAAAAGAGTCAGAGCCAGAGGAGGTGATGGGACAATGGAAGCAGAGGTCAGAGTGAAATAACTGCTGGCTGGAAGATGGAGGAAGGCACCACGAGCCAAGGAATGCAGGCAGCCTCTAGGAAGCTGGCAAATACAAGGGAACTGATTCTCCCCTCAAGCCTCCAGAAGCAATGCAGCCCTGCCAACATATAGATTTTAACTCACTGAGGCCCATTTTGGACGTCTGCTCTCCAGAACAGTAAGAAAATATGTCTGTGTGGTTTAAGCTATTAAATTTGTGGCAATCTGTTATAGCAGCAATAAGAAATTCAGTACTGCCCTAAACTTTAGAATTCCTTTCTGTCCTTAAAACTGTGGTGAGGTTCCTAGATATGACCTTCGTCTTCTCTTCTCAGCCATTTTGTGAAATTTTCCTGTATTCTGTATAGATAGATAGATAGATAGATAGATAGATAGATAGATAGATAGATAGATAGATAGATAGATATAGATAGATAGATATACATTTACATACATATATTTAATCTCTAGAATCTAATTTTGGATGATTTACCACCCCTCCAACACAGCACTCCAAGTGTTAATTTGTCACATTATTTCTTAAATTAGGACTCCATTAATCTTTCAATCTCCATCCATAGCACCACCGCTTTCTAATCATTAAGGTCAGTAGAAAGAGCAAAGCATGTGTCTCCCTCTCTCCTGGTAACAGCTTCTGTTGCAAATCAAGTATGGATTACTGGAGAACTGGTAAGAGCAGTATTCTGTGAAGGGATTGTGGGAAAACGTTGCAATATAGAGAAGGATATTTGTGAGTATTAAATGAGATAAAAATAGAGAAAAATAATAACCACTTAACAACTCAGTATTATTGTCTTTGTACACCCGTCCTAGTATCTCTACAAAACAGATTTCTAGAGGTGGCCTGTTATAAATATGCAAAGAATATGGGCATCTGGCAATTGCCTAATGATTTGCATTACTGAGTTCCCAGACATTATTTTATAAAATGTTTCTATGTTTATGCCATAATTTTATTGCTCAGATTATGTGAGCAAAATAAATTTGTATCTTCCCAAAAGATTTTAGAGACAGATTCTATGTACTAAAGAATTCTTCTTTCTTTTTTCAGTAAGATTTTAAAATAAATCATTCAAATGAGCTCTGCCACATAATGCTTTTTTTTTTAAGCTTATTATTTTTTCCACAAGCCATGCTTGGATAGATACTTTTAAAAGATTGGAGCAGCTGAAAAGTATACAGAGCAAAACTGAAAAGAAGCCTCTGCCAATCTCTGCCATGATTATGCCAACTTAATGCTGGGGTATCCAAAGGGTATTGTTAAAGAAAAAAAAAAGCATGTAAGTATTAATTAGAGAACTAATTCCTGTTTCTGCACTGAAATTTTTTAGTTCAAGGTCGTTTTCAAAGTCTGAGCCTACTAACTGCTAATTTTAGTCTTGAGGGCAGATTTCTGAAACTGGGGTTTATTGGCCAATGACTAACATTCATGACATTAGGTTGATCTACCAGGAAATCAGTTCTCTTTGTTACTCAGTAGTAAGAGTTTTTGAGAGATCCCTGTTAGTTTCCATGATCTGAGTGCACTGTTCTCTGCTCAGGACTTTCCTTTGTTCTTAGGCAACTGATAACTAATGAGGTCATTTGTAAAAAAACCATTTGGTTTCTGAATAAAGTAAGACTAACACATTTCATTATGATGATCTAATAATTTGCTTAATCTATCCAATTTCCAAGAATGATCTGCATACAGTTTTAGCCATTTTCTGAAATTAGATAGCACTGAAACAATCATGTCAAGGGCTGGATAATTTTTAATAAAAATGATCAGACCAGTTTATGAAATATTCTATTTTATATTTTATGGTAACTAACAACATACTCAAATCTGCTGCTAATTTTTTTTCAGAGCTTTAGTTAGCTCTCACAGATTATTTTCTCCTTACTACAATTCTGCATGAAACATCAATTATTTCAAGAAGTCACTGCTAGTAATGACAAGAAACAAGCACTGGAAGAGAATGTGCAAGCTGCAAAGGGTTTAAGGGAGCTTTGGATGGGAGTTCGTTACATGTGAAGCTCAGATTCAGAGCATGGAAATACATGGTCCCGGATGGCTCTTCCTTCAGGGTGCTACTGACCCATTGGATGTGTGAGCTAAGGGACTGGGTCCAGGAAGATAAAGTTCCAGAGGGAGGGAAGGAGGTCTGACATTTACCCAGCTTCCACTATGTGTACACTACTGCAGGTAAACGCTCTCCACACCTCCTTCTACAGCTCTCACGAAATCCCCATGAAGGAGACTTTGTGTCCCTCTTTTAAAGTCCTAATTCGTAATGAGAAAACTGCAGGTCAAAACTTGTCCAGTAAGTTTTTCAAGCTGTGGAGCTAAATGAGAGCCGAGCTGCACTCCTAAGGCAGGTGGATTCGGCACGCGCTCTGCACTTGACAAGCTGTTTCCAGATTTCTCCCACAAGCTCCGTGAGGCTGTTTGACAATTTGACTTGGCTGTCCATCATTACTATGCCATTAACATGTAATTGCAGCCATGACACAAAAGATCAAGACTCACATTTGTGGCTTGTTTACTATGTGCCAAGCACTGGGTTTAATTCACGTTTTATAAAAGTTGTCTCATTTAAGCTAGTGACCTGCTTTCCTTGCCTGTGTTTCTGTCGATTCTTCTCAGCCTGAGAGAAAACACCTTACTGACAACTTCTTCAAATAATTTCTCAAGTCTGATTCGGGAGGGACATTGACATGGAATCTGTGGTGAAGGAAGTTCAGTTTATTTGAAGGCTACAGCTAAATAGCTTTATCAATTACTTATAAAAGTACTCTGTATGGATATCAGGAATGAGTGTAGCATACTTTCTTCAATGTTTTCTTAAAAAGGAAATTCTACCATTAAGCAGACTTGGTGGGCCCTAAACTAGGTGGAATTGGGCAAGTTGTGACCATTATAGCTTTTTCACTGTTTCAAGGTACAGCCTTAAGTAACTCATTTCATTTCTTGATCTTCCCCCAATTCTGCCATCTACTTGCGGCTGCTTCTTATAGTAATCATATAAAGGAGTGAAATCATGCATATAAATGTTTATCCAGCCTCTAGTATTTTAGAATAGCCTCTGAGGAATAAACTAGTAGAGGAGGAGTTTCCACATAAAAAAAGAAGATTCCTGATATCTTCTTCTGCACCCATTTAAGCCAAGTGTCAAGATACCTTAGTACAAACTTAGAGAACCCAGCAAACATAAGTAACTGGCCTGACAAAAGAGTTTGTGCTGGTTTGAAATGGTATATGTACCCTAAAAAAGCCATGTTTCAATCCTAATCCCATTTTGTAAAGGTAGCTGTTTCTTCTAATCCCTATTCAGCATTCTATGCTTGAAACCGTAATTAGATCATCTCCCTGGAGATGTGATTTAATCAAGAGTGGTTGTTAAACTGGATTAGGTAGAGGCATATCTCCCCCCATTTGGGTGGGTCTTGATTAGTTTCTGAAGTCCTATAAAAGAGGAAACATTTTGAAGAATGAAGGAGATTTGGAGAGAGCAGAACGACATAGCCACAAGAAGCAGAGAGTCCACCAGCCAGCAACTTTTGGAAATGAAGAAGGAAAATGCCTCCCGGGGAGCTTCATGATGGGAAGCCAGGAGAGAAAGCTAGCAGATGATGCTGTGTTCACCACATGCCTTTCCAGATGAGAGAGAAACCCTGACCCTGTTCACCATGTGCCTTCTCACTTAGAGAAACCGTGAACTTCATCGGCCTTCTTGAACCAAGGTATCTTTCTCTGGATACCTTTGATTGGACATTTCTATTGACTTGTTTTTTTTTTTTTAAAACTTTTTTATTAATTAAAAA
>PVIY010036917.1:0-25036 GCA_004026745.1 Myrmecophaga tridactyla
GGAAATCATCTAATCAAAAGGTACCACCCACAATTGGGTGGATCACGTCTCCATGGAAACAATAAAAAGATCCCACGCAGCAATACTGAATGAGGATTAAATGACATGGATTTTCTGGGGTACCTAATAGCTTCAAACTGGCACGGAGCCATAATTTTTGTTGTTATCATGAGGACCCTCATAAGCAGTGTAAGATATTTAACAGCAGCCCTGGTCTGTTTCCACTAGATGCTGTTAATACCCATGCCCTGAGTCATGACCATCAGAAATGTCTACAGACTTTGCCAAATGTCCTCCTGGTGGCAAAATCACATGCAGTTAAGAACTGCTGCTCTAAACTCATGCGACAAGAGCTAAGTTATGGATTAGCATCCTTCCTCACATCATGAGTTGAACTAATTTCCTTTAGCAAACATACCTTTTCATTTTGTACTCTTTCTCATTTTAACATACTTATCTCCTAAGGATTATATATGACATATATATATATATATATGTTAGATATTTTTATATGCTTTACACCAACATGTTTTCACATGTTTTTTTCCAACAAAGATATTTTAAAAACATTATATGCTTTCTTGAACATGTTTAAGTGGGAAACATGAACAAAAAGAGATTATTAACGTTTAAAAGTTTGCTAAGTGAACTCACACATCCTCTTGAATCCAATGTCTCTTTTTGGTGGCATTTTTCTTAAATGGAACTTATATTATAATAGTGTGTTTCCTTCCTTTTCTCCATATGTGTTTATGTGACACTTTCAATCTAGTGGAAACTTTTGAGTTACTAGACTGGTAGAGCAGTTTCCTTTCCCTATTTATGGTGGAAGTTATGTACTCCCTTTCCCACAAAGTAAGGGGGCTTCAGAGAGCCAGCACAAATCTGGAAAAAGGGTTTAAATAATTGGGGAGATGTGATATTATGAATTAGAAGACTTGATATTGTGAAGGTGTCAATTCTCCCCAAATTGATCTATACATTCAACATAATTCAAAATGTCAGCAGAAATTTGTGTTGAGATTTATCATCTGTGTCTATAATTTATATGGAAAGACAAAGAAACTAAAATAGTCAAGATAATTTTTAAAAACAAGGACAAAATTAAAGAACAAATTTCAAAACTTACTATAAACCTTCATTAATCAAGAAAATATGGCATTTGAGCGTTCAGTGAAGCAGAGGGACTTGTAGAAATCGACCGAGACATATATAACCAATGGATTTTTTTCATTCCTTTGTCATGCATCTTTTATTGTTTTCTTAGTCAAACATTTAAAAGTACAAATTCTAGCAAGAGAATGTGAGATTTGATATTAACAAGGGGTTAATTATACTGGAAAAGTTTGAGAATCAATGTTGCAGACAAGAAGATTTTGATCTTCAGATCTGATGACCACCATATGAAACCTGCTGCAGTTTTTTTCTTGCTGTAAATGAAATTGCTAAAAATGTTCTTGCTGTAACATTTTTAAGTGCTTCATCTATGCCCCAAGTTTGCTAAATAGTTTCCTTACAAGGATTATTTAATTTAATCTTCACACTTGAAAACAAAATCCAATGATACATGTACTATTAACTCCCACTTTACAGATAAGAAAACTATGGCTCCTCAGTAAATGTAGCAGAGTTAGTGGCAGGACAGAGACTAAACTGCAGGGATAAGGATATCCAAAGCCTATTCCTTTGACTACTACACCAGGAACCAATCTTCCATGGCTGGCAAAGAAGACACACCATGTTTGGAAGTTTGGCCCTAATTCTTGCATTCCCTGATGTACTTTCTCTCACCAATTATCATTGCCTTGAGAGCTTTCATGTCCCCTTCACTTCACTGACCCAGAAATGGACACCTCTTCTTCCATTCCTTTAAGCTTAAAATTTTACTAAAAGATGATAACAAAGGATATTAAAACTGAGAAAAACTTTTGAATTAGCTCACTGATTATGATCATTCTGAGAACACAGGTTCTGGCATTTTCTTGCAAGGTATTTGTAGGATGACTTCTTCCCTGGGCCTTGACCTATATCTATGGGGCAAAGACACTTCCTTACCTGGGAGCACTCCTAAGTACAAGACATAGAAATCAAGGCCTAAGTAAAAATTCCATATAACTTCAGCCTAAGGCCTACCTTTTAGGTTCTCATTCTCTGTCCCAGGGGCTTTAACACTAGACAAACACATGTAGTCCCTTAACAGGAGATTCAAACTCCAAGCAAAGGCGGCGGCCTCTGAAGGAAACCATATCATAATACAACAGCCCAACAACACTAGATACCGTGAGACAATGGAGTAAAAGGATGTCATTTTCTCTTTAGAAGGAATGGAGCTGATGTGCAATAATGAGTGAACATGACTCATTGATTCTGTAACAACAAAACATCCTCAGTGAGGCTGCATTCCCTCCTCCTGATAGAGGATTTAGGATCTTTGATGGTCCTCATAGCTGCCCTTTCCTTCTTATTTTAGTCTGATTATCCCACTACTGGGTCACTGCCATTATAGCCACAGGTCTAGGCATCTAGTTCCAGGAACAAATTGCTACCCTGGAAAAAGAGGAAACAAATGAGCCTTCAAATGTGAAAAAAATCATTCTTTAATTATTAAAAGATCAATGCTGGACTTTAAAGTCTATAAATCTTCAATGAAATGTTGAACTGGAGAAAGTTAATAGCAGCCTCATGTAAATTATCTGCATGAATAAACATTATCACAATAGTAAGATAGCAAGGTAAATAGCTTAAGTATTTCATTTGTTTGCAACTAAGCTTGTCAACACCATATAATGAAAATGTGCAAAGAATAATGTGTTTTTTTCGTTAGATTTAAGTCAAAAACATTCATTAATAAAGAATCTTTGAATGTGAATGTTCCAAAAATTTTCCTAAAGCCTTCTGATCAGAGCAACTGTCTATGAATATCACCTTACTTTGGAAGCTACTGGCATACATTTGAATTAAATTCAGAATTTTTCAAAATAAGCCCTAATTAAAAAAAAAACTTTTCTATATTAAACTAAAACAATTTTAATAGAACTTCCCTTTCCAGAAACAATAATATATGAATTAAGGCATTTTGTAAAATATGGTGCTGAACAAGTCACAGTAAAAATAAACATATACTCAACTTCCACCTCATCAAAACAAGAGGCTACTTTCTGTTCCTCAACCATGGAAACAAAGAGCAGCCTGTAAGCAACTTCAGGAAGAGGGCTGCCGAAACAAAGCCCAAGCAGTTGAACACGGACACCTCTTAAAAGAATTTAGGAAAACCTGACTAAAGAATCCAATTCTGTCCCAGTAGCAGTGCTGCTGGCCCAGTTCCATGCCCACCTATGCTAATAAACCCCAATGTTCCTGCCCTAGGGGAGATCTTTTCCCCGGAGAGGTTTTAGGATCCAGGGAGCTCTTTGTCATGTGAGTGACGTGAACACAGACTCCATATGGGTATTTTAAGGCTTAGAGTCAAAGTATTTTGCTACACAGCTAAGCAGAGTCCATGGATCAAAGGCCCATCCTCCAGTTTGTTCTAATTCCTCACCGTGCATTTGTAGACCTAGTTCAAAGACCTTTGCTATGTCATCATAATCACATCTAATGTCCATCCTAGCTTATGATTCATATTCTGTGCCTGGAAACAGTTCCTGTAGGTAACACTAATACCTACCCATAAACAATCCACTGTTACAACTTACATGGTCACAAAACATTAGGGATCATTTGTAGACCAAACAAAAGATTTTAACCATAATTGTCATGCATCACATTCACAATCATAATCCCCAACATAAAAAAAAAAATGCAAAATACAAATAATAACTTAAAATCCACATACACACATATGCACACACTCTCACACATACACGTCTTACAGAACTGTGCTTGGGGAAATCCATCTGTTGAGCGCCACTGAAGGCATATTTTGCTGAACTGCTGCTCCAGGTTTTTTGTTTGGAAAATCTATCACAGTAGGGTACATCTGCTTATTGGATGAGCAGGAAAGAAAGATTTGCTCGTGGCAACCAGAAAGTTTCAAGATCGTTCAAGTTGTATAAAATGGATTTGCAGAAACGATTAAGTGTTCTCAGGATAGGAAATTGGAACTGAAATGTGATCACACCAGCTGCAAAAAGTGTACAGCAGCCATCCCTTGAGGACAAACCTGGTGCTCAGATATGTAAGAAACCATCAGGACAGGTAGCTTGTCCACCTTGTCCCATATCGCCGCGTCATCTGATCAAGTGTGAACTTCACAAAAGATTCATACTGTTCTGCTAGTTTGGTGCTGAGGATTTGCACCTATTCCTCCCGAATTTTTTCAGTCTTTTAAGAACCACTTGAAGGAGGGTAAAGTTCGGCAGGTCTTTCTTCTTCCAGGAGGAACTTGGAGAACTAGGTGCCGTGAGTGCTGCGGAGTGAATGAGGGTGGCTTACTAAAACACAAGCTTCCCTCCGATTAAGAACCATTCCTAAATGTCTCCACCTCTGGTAACCATATTCTTGTTATGATTTGAAAAATTTGCTCTGGACCTGGAAGGCGTCGCTGGTTTCCGCGCGGCGCGTACTGCTGCAGATCAGTGTCTGAAGTGGTGACAATGGCTCGGCATCCAGGGCTCGGGGCCAGGCAGAGGGGTGCAGCGCCGCCCCTTCGGGGCGCAGGGCTCAGCGAACCCCCTGGAACCCCTTGGGCCGCTTCAATGTCGCCCCGCACTCCGTGCCGCTGAGCTGCCAGGGACAGGAGCAGAAGCCGCGGTAACTGTGGCCCGATCTCCGGCTCCCCAGGGGGGCTCACCCCAATGAATTTTTGACAAAGGTGCAAAGGCAATTCAACAGAAGATAGTATTTAACAAATGTTGATACAGTTTGATATTTTTTACTTGCAAAAATGGATGCATTCCAATTCCTATCTCATGCCATAAGGAAAAATTAATCTCAAATAGTTAAGTCCTAATCGTAAAATCTGAAACGTAAGATTGCATAACTTCCAGAAGAAAACATAGGACAAAATTGTTGTGACTTTTGGTGATGAACTTCAGATACAACATCAAAAGCACAATTAAAAGAAAATATGAGTCATGCTTTATCAAATTAAGATCATCTGTTCTCAAAAGAGACTTCTAACAGTATGAAAAGCTGAGCAGTCATTGGTAGAAAATATTTGCAAATCACCTATCTTAGAAAAAGGCTCCTAGGCAGATTACATAAACTGGTATCACGATTACATAAATGATACTTGGTACTGAATAACAAGAAACAAAATAACAAAATTTTACAAACTTTCAGTGATTTGAACAGACATTTTACCAAAAAAAAAAGATATATAGATGGCAAGTGGGAACTTAAAACCACAATGGGATACCCTGATGCACTTATCAGAATGACTTAAAAATTCAAAATAAAGCGCTGGCAAGAATCTGGAGCTACTTTTTCTCTCATACGTTGCTGCCAGTGTACAGAAGGGTATAGCTACTCAGCAGTTTCTCATAAGGAAAACACACACTTACCATAGTCTCCAACAGTCCCATTTCCGTTAATTCATCAATGTAAAATGAAAATTTATGTTCACAAAAAGCCTATATGTTAATATTTATGATGGCTTCATGTGTAATCACGTATAAACACACACGAAAGCTGGAAAAGCCAAATGTCCCTCAAATGGGAAATGTATAAAAAATTACGGTGCATTTTTATAATAGATTGCTCCTTGGCAATAAAATGGAACAAACTGTTGATACATACAGTGTTATGAATAGACCTCAAGGACATTCTACTAAGTGAAGGCAAAAAGGCATACTACAAGTGCTATACTTTTCCATTTGGAAGAGGGAAAGCTATGGCAGCAGAAATCAGATCGGTGTTTGGCAGGAGGTAGTGATATGGGGAGAGGTTATCTACAAATTGGCACTGGGGAATTTATTGGTAAGATTGACTTGCTCTATAAATTGATTTTAATGGTGTTTATACAATCATGTCTATTTGGTAAAACTCAGAGAACTGTACATTGAAAAGGGTGAATATTTTTGCATGCATATTTTACTCATAAAAATATGACAAAAGAAACTATCCTTGATGTCATGATCACATGATCTTTTTTATCATATATAATTTTACATTTTGTCAATGTATATATCCTACTATAATTGGATTTTTTCTTGATATTCTTCTCAGATTGCTAGTTAATAGTATATAGAACTCTACTGATTTTTGCTTGGGGATTTTGTATATAGCCACATTGCTGAATTCATTTATTACCTCTACTAGTGTATTAGTTTGGAAGCTGTCAGAATGTGATACACCAGAACTGGGAGGGCTTTTAGAAAGGAGAATTGAATACGTTGCAAGTTTATAGTTCTAAGCCTGTGGAAATGGCCAAACTAAGACATCCAGGGAAATATAACTTAATTCAAGGAAAGCTGATGCATCTGGAATACTTCTGTCAGCTGGGAAGGCACACTTGTCCCTTGTTGGTCCCTTGTTCCTGGTCTCCGTTGTTTTCAGCCTCTATTCCTGTAGGAGTACCTCACTTTACTTCTCCAGGGCTGACTTTCATCTCTTGACTTCCATCAGCTCTTTCCAGGTGCTAGCTTATTTAACATTTTACAGTAATATCTGCTGGACTCCAGGCATCTCCATCTGTGTCTCTGTTCCCCAAGTGTCACATCTATGTCAGATCCTCTGTGAAGTTGCTGTCAACTCTGAAGATTCTGCCATTCCTTTAGGCTCTCTTTCTCCAAAATATTTCCCCCTTTTAAAGGACTCTACTAATCAAGGCCCTCCTTGAATGGGTAGAGTCACATCTCCATCTAATAAAAAAGACACACCCACAATTGGATGTGTCACAGCTCCATGGAAGCAATCCAAGTGAAATTTCCCACCCTAAACAGTAGATCTGGCCCCACAAGACTGGATCAGGATTAAAATGAGGCTTTTCTGGGGTATATAATAATCTCAAACTAGCACAAAGTCCTAAACCTGGTGCTGTTGATGTGTACTTTCTTGTACCTAGGATTTTAGTAATGGTATTAGTTCAGATGAGCCCAAACCGGGTTAATATGAGCCCTAATCCAATGACTGGCATCCTAATAAGGAGAGGCTATTTGGACACTGGCAGAGGGACAGAGACACAGAGAGAGATGGCCTTGTGAGGGAGTCAGAGATGGAGCTACACCGCAAGCCAAGGAACACTAGGGATCCTTGCCTCCTTCCAGAAGCCAGGGGAGAGGCCTGGAATGGACTCTCCCTTTTAAGAGAAAACGACTTCCTGCAGACTCCTTGATTTCAGTCTTCTAGCTCCCAGCACCCTGTAAATTTCCATTGTTTAAGCTGGATTGTCTGTGGATTTTGTTACAGCGGGCCTAGTAATTTAGACAGCATCTTTCCTCTATGTGTGGCTGTTATCGGGGTTAAATATGTCCTCTCCATATATATGGTTGAATAGTTTAGATTATGCCCCAAGTGGCACCACCCCATGGCAGATAGGCCACATTTTCCCTTTTAATTGTGCTTAACTCTCTCTCTCAGGATCATACCTTGAATACATACAGAATTGACCAACGCAACCCAAAGAAGTGAAACCATGAACATAGTAAAAAGTATTTTTTTATTTTCACTATGTTTCATTAAAAAAGGTGCAGTATTATTAGTAGTTTATTAATGAACTTAAAGAGAGAAGTGACAAGACTTTGTCACAAATATTAATGGACCTTTTGCAAACATCCACCCAAACAGTTAAAAATGAAATAAATATATTTACAGTTCATACTTCTGGTATTTCTCATTGCATTTTTTAATATTTATAAAATATATAACATTTTATATTTTTATTTATTTCCAAAGCAAATTTAAATGTGCAACTAAGTGGTATTATGATTTTAAAGTATTAAGGAATAAGAATAAATCATAAAAAACAATTTTAGAAGCTTGAATAAAGCATTTTTATGGAGAGTTCATTAAGTAGAATAGTTTTAATGATAACAAAATGAGTGTATTAAATATATGATACATCTACACTTACCTTAAAAAGCTAAGCACAAAATTGTCCTTGTGCCTTTAAAGCTTCTCCACACTGCTGGTTTCTAGCAGTAATTTTAAATATTGTCAGATTATTACTTTTCCTTGGTAATAAGTCAAACCTCTCAATTCCAACATTCATGTAGACGAAGTTTGTTAACAAGCTTTGCTATTGTAATGAGGGGAATTTTATCTATGAACTAATGCAGCCAAAGGAAAAGCTCTCTGCTTTCATGGGAATATAGACTTGGCATTTTTTTCCAAGTAATTGCCTTTTTCTTGTTCAACAAGAGCATAATATGCAAAGACTTTACCACTGTAAATTGATACACATCTGAAATATGACCAAGCAGTGTTTAGCTGATTACTTTCCTTTAAAAAAAGGGTCAGCGGATGGCAAATGTTGGAGTACACATTCCACTTACATTATCTAGTAAAGTTTGTTTCCAAAATAAATACTTGTTGCAATGTAACAAATTTAAAACGTCCCTGCTTTTGTATAATTCAGGTTAATTGAATTGTTATTCTTTATCAGGCAAAATATATCAATTATAGCAGTTAGCAAAGTTTTCAAATGTTATTTTAACTCACTTCTCTGACTAAATACCTATACTATTCCCTTTGAACTCACACTATATACACTGTAATGAATCCTTTACTGATGAAACAGCTTATGCTATATATACAGATATTTATATATCTATATATATACCAAGGCACTGGAGGGGTTAGCACATCATTAAGCATTCTTCTGTTAAAATGTGCTCTACATACAAACTAGAATTTGATAAATAAATCTCATGCTGCTAAACTTAAATTACATGAGAATAGAGATTTATTTGATTATTTTTGTTCATTTCTAAAAATTCTGTCAAATAGCCCAATTTATAACAAATAGCAATAGCTAATCATCACACTGTAAAGAAAATACTGAATATTAACTACTAATTGCTAATGTGATGAAAATCAGAATATTTTCCTACAAGTGGCTGCCCCCAATCATGATATGTACCAATTTAGACATATTGTTTTTATCAATAGTATCAAAAATAATCACAATAAGAATACTGTCATGGATTTTATTTCAAGCTACCATTTACAATATAAATTTAAACTATATTAAATGTATGTGTACGAAATATAATTTTGAATATAATTTATGGCGGGTATTTCATTATATATAGGCATATATATACATACATACATGTGTGTGTATATATGTTGCACAAGAAGATAAATACTCACACATATCTCATTGTGCATTTTTCTTTTCATCATACATGTGAGCAGAGGCTAGCAGATCTGGGGAAATCTAACAAAAAGGATATATAATTAAATCGGCTTTTTATGTTTTTAAAAGGATTTTTTTAAAGTTTAACATTAATGTCTCTAATGATTCTATAACATTTAAATAAAGTTTTAAATCCATTATTTTTGTTGTTTTGCTTTTGGATAACTAGCCCATTTTCTATTGCCAGTTGACTAGATTATCACATTCTAGACATAGAGATAACACCCCAATATGGAGCACATTGAACTACAGCTCTAATTAGTAGCAGAGATTCTATTATAAACTAATTACTCACACCTAAAATCCTAAGGTAGACACTTCCTCTCCTCTTCCTCCATAAGTTCAGACCTGGCCTACTGAACTCTCTTAATGGGCTGCTAATTTTAAAATGACTGCCGTCTTGTTGATCATTACACAATCAATACCCAATTCTAAAATATTTTCCTAATTAGGAATATGAATTTAATTTTATGATCAAAATATATTATATTAAAAACTGTATGTTGTCTAATTTATCACATTTATTTAAATAAGGTATGCTAGATCCAACATCACACTTGACCTTAAGGCTTAACAATTACGCTTCTTCATTTTTCCTTTTCCATTTAATTTATTTCAGAGTTAGTTAGATACAAAATGACCTAACAATTTATAATGATTATGGAAACAGCTAAGTGTAAATAATTTAAAAAATTATAATGGGTATATGTGTCTTTTACAAATTAAATGTGTTTCCTTCTTGAGCGACTTTTTTCTCTTATGTTTAAAAAAGGAAAATCTAACCATTTTATTGAATACTTGATAATCATCACAAGGGAACATCCAATGTTTGGTTAGACGATAATACATGCAATGATTTAACAAGTAAGATGTTTTTCCTCTCCTGATAAGCAGCTGATTGTTAAAAGCAGAGAAAATCCAAAGTGAAAGGCAGAGAGTGTTTCCCACATTATAAAAAAGGTAATGTTTACCTAGAATTAGGGTAGCATGTGCACCACTCCATTGCTTCCAAATTTCCAGCTTCTACACATTTATACTCTTAAAATGAGATACCTAAAATGATCCATATAGTTGACATTTCTTAATTACTCTTTATAACGTGGTAATATATGAGATTTAAAATTTCATTTTCAGATCTCATCGTATTTCCTTACAAAAATATCGCTAAAATGAAAAAAAGTCTACAAAAGAACAAATAATAGCTTTTAAGACTGTCTTTTAGGGCTATTTCAATTCATGATTAACTATACAGAGAACTGTTGCTTACACATTATTTGTTGATATTCTTTGCTTTTGGGGTGAGTCATTGAAAATTATGAAACTTTTGATAATGAATCCCCTTAGATAACATATAAATCTCCTTAAAATCAAGAAACAAGGAATTTATGAATATTTTGGTAATTCATAAATAAATTAATTCACTTTTCATATTTGGTTGACCTGGAAGCTAATAAAAATTAGTATCAAGGATCAAGGAAGAAACAGTCCATTCACATCGCTTCTACCATAGGTAGATATAATTATCCTTAAACAAGTTTTATGAATATTTTACAGCAGAATAAACAGAAGTGGGGTATCAGTGCCCAAATCATGGAAGGAGAAAACAAGAAGAACTTTGCATCAGCAAATTAAAGTGCTTTCTTCTTTGATGAGATTGTTTGCATGCTAGTCCCCTTTAAGCCACACCATTTTTGCCTCCTTTATGTCACAAATAATAATATGACATAGCATAAGTTCATGATCTGGCCCAACATGTATTTTTCATACAAAATAATCTAAAAAAAAATCATTAATTGATGTTTTTATAGGTAGCTTACAATTTTTATATTATTTACATACTTCTTTAAATCATTCCTTCTTTTGCTTCCGATTTTGATTAATGCAATATACAGGAACATATTGATCAGGTGAGACAAAAGCTATTTTGTTCATCTAGGATTATTCTGGATGCGTTCCAGAATAGAGATGTTCTTGAGGTCCTGTGTGACTTTCCTCTTTCTGCCAAAATTTGGCTCCACGGTTGGCATGGCAATGCAATGGTTTCTCCAGTGTCTAAAATGATGACTCAGTGTATTCTGTTTGTAGAGTCATGGTTAGTGGCAATACAAGCTCAGTATGTCAAGTTGTATACATTGCTTTGCTTGTAGTAGCAGAGCTGGTAGCAGCAGAAGCAGTAGCCTGGCTGCCTAAGAATAGAGGGTCCAAACAAGCTACTTTGGCAGCAAAGAATGAATGAATACAGTGAAGAACAGCAAATAGATTTGAAAATTCCAACTCCTGCAAGAGAAAGAGAAATAAGTCAGTCATAATCTACTCCTTAAAACAGTTCAGAATAAGTGAACTGTCTTTAAAGGGAAATAAAGCTTAACTTGAATCTCTGATGTCTAATATATAGAAACTGTAGCTATTTTTCTTCAATATGTACATTTCATATGTATTGCAGATTTCATTCAGAATGTAGTGGGTTAAGAGCTAGGAGGGCTAAGTGTTCTCATTACCTATGAAAGTCATCTCAGTATTGATAAAAATTGCATAGAAACATATTTGGCCAGATTAAAAGTTTATTCTTGATAATGTCTAAGTTAAGAGAAGCATGGGAACCTTTTCAAAAGTATTTACACTTCAAATGATAAATATGAATTAGAATAACTAAAAAATATATATTTCTTGTTGTTCTTAGAATACTTTACTATTTGCTTTAATAATCTATTTAGTCCTGAAAGCCTGGACATGATACTGGGTGCCACAATGCCCAGTTTCAAAAGCAATTCATACATTAACCTTAATTATTGTATTTGACCTTCAGTGATGTATATGGTATATTTACTAAAAGAAAATCAAAATCAACTGGAGCCCATGGATTCATCGTGGGGTTTTAGAAATATGTTTCTTATTTGGTTACATAAAGAAATTAACAGTTCAACTACTAGGGAAACCAAGAATATGGTGGTGATTTGGAAAACATGTTCTTAAAGCTAAGCCATTCCTGTGGGTGTTAAGCTACCTAATTGTAAATAGGACATTTTGATGAGGTTTCTTCATTAAGGCATGGCCCAGGGTGGGTCGGAATCTTCTTACTGGGGTCCTTTATAAGAGAATAGAATTCAGGCAGAGAGAAAACCACAGAATCAAGAAACTGAAAGCAGTGAAACCTGGAAGAGAGGAGAGACCAGCATATGCTGCCATGTGCCTTCCCACATGGCAGAGGAGCCAATGATTGCTGGCAGCCAGTCTTTGGGAAGAAAGCATTGCCTTGGCAATCCCTTGATCTGGACATTCTCACAGCTTAAAAAAACTATAAGCTTCTGAACTAATAAATCCCCACTATTAAAACACCCATTTTTATGGTGTCTGCTTTCATCAGCCTAGCAAACTAATATGAATATAGAAAACTAATATAAAAAAAACTCTCTTTCAAACCACAGATAAATGCTAGACTAGCTAAAAAAAGTGATGAAACTATGCTCATGATAGATTTTTTTAAATGTCACAAATATTTTCACAAGACCCTATCTGTATTGCCTGAAATTGTTTTAATTCTAGAAGATTGAGAGAAGACGAATATATATAGATGCTGAATGAAGTCATGAGAATAGCAAGACATTAATAAATGACATGAAGTTGCTGCTCTGTTATTATGTATTTTTAAGAAAGCATGTGGGATTATGCTTGATATATACACAAGTCATAGTGTTTGCAGTTTAGAGTATTTGGCAATGAGAATAAAACATAGGGTCCATTCAATTAGGAAATAATTTTAGCATCTCTCATGTACCAAGGAACTCTTTAAATAAAATAGTTCACTTTATTAGTAGTTTCTAAGACCAGACAATAGGAGCACAGTAGAGTTTAACACAGGTTAACAGGCCTTTACATCATTGAAGAAAGAGTATGTTATTTCGGTAACAGCCTCGGAAGCTTCAGTATTCCATAGTCAGTTTCCTGTGGCAAAAAGTGACACCTTCTGGAGAATAACAATGTCTATTGATTCAAATTGTAACTACCTAAAAGGCTGCCACCAAAAAAAGTTCTTAGTAATTTCATCATAATTATTTCAGAAGCCTTATTTTCTAACCACCCAGTCCACTGACACCAGTGATATGGTACTGGAAATAGGCAGGTTCATACTTGCCTTAGCTCACCCCACAATTTCCAATTACCCCAGCCTTCTTTGTACAGCCAGCTTATTATACAGGTAGATTTTGAATCCTTTCTCTAAACATATATTACGCACCACATAGGTTAAAGTTGGGAAAATTTTAGAAAACACAAGATTTGCCTGTATGTTCTTTAAAAATAACAAATAAACAAAAACAATGAAAGCATTCAATTTACTCTTAGTGAGGAGGAGAATATTGTTGAATGTTACAACTAGGAAAAAGACTAAAACAAACAGCTTTTCCAAAAATAACTGTACCACATCGTTATTAGGTTAGAGAATTTATTTGGATACCAAAAAACAGATATCTAAATATGCCAAGATGTTTTTGGAAAGATTAAGACTTTCAATTCCTCATAATTTATTATTTTTTTTGGTGCTGAAACCCAGGTTTGAACCTACTTTAATTTTAACTATTGATCTGGATTGACATTTTAAAAAATTTACTTTTTTTTGGAGGGAGATAATAGTAAAAAGGGAAGAATAGGTAATTAGAAAATAAAGAAGGAGACAGAGATTGGTCCAAGTGTGATCCTTTGATTCCAATGTGAACTCAGCTTTCCTCTATCGCATTGGACACTCTTGGCAATCATATCCACTCCTCGGGCTCTCATTACTGCTCCCCTTCTTTTATGATTTCTGATGTGAGTGAGTCCTAGACCTACATTTTCATCTCTGTGTTAGGCATCCACAGACGGCTTCCACTATTATTTACTATACCCTTTTACAAAGCTCTGCTGACCTTCATTAACTCCAAGATCTACACTAAACATTAGTCATCTTCAAAATGTAATCACTCATCCATTCAACAAATATTTATTTATAGCCAAACTTTTTTAAGATAATGGAGAGTTAGCAGTGAACAAAAGAGACCCCCCAAAAATGTCCTGATGGAACTTACATTCCAGTGGAGGGACTCAAAATGTAGGGGGATAAATAGCTAAAACATAATATGTCAGAAAATAATATTTCTAAGTGAAATAAGAAGCAAGGTCAATAGCTCAAATGCAGATGTATAGCAGGGAGTGATAGAAGTTTAGAGAAACTAAAGAAGTACAAAATAATTTCTGTGGAATATTCCATACATAATATTTAGGTGGTGTCTCTCTCACTCTATTTACTTCTCAGAAACCTCTAATGACACCCTGTGTCCAATACAAGAGTATTGTTCTAGTTTGCTAACTGCCAGAATACAATGTACCAGAGATACAATGGCTTTTAAAAAGGGGAATTTAATAAGCTGCAAGTTAAAAGTTCTAAAGCTGAGAAAATGTCTCAATTAAAAGAAGTCTATAGAAATGTTCAATCTAAGGTATCCAGGGAAAGATACCTTAGTTCAAGAAGGCCGATGAAGTTCAGGGTTTCTTTCTTAAGTGGAAGGGCACATGGTGAACACAGTCAGAGTTCCTCTCTCATCTGGAAGGGCACGTGGTGAGCACGGAGTCATCTGCTAGCTTTCTCTCCTGGCTTCCTGTGTCATGAAGCTCCCTGGGAGGCATTTTCCTTCTTCATCTCCAAAGGTCACTGGCTGGTGGACTCTGCTTCTCTTAGCCCTGTTGTTCTGTTCTGCTCTCTCTGAATCTCTTCCATTCTCCAAAATGTTTCCTCTTTTAAAGGACTCCAGTTAAACCAATCAAGAACCACCCAAATAGGTGGAGACATGTTGTCACCTAATCCAGTTTAACAACCAGTCTTGATTGAGTCACATCTCTAGGGAGATGATCTAATTGCAGTTTCAAACATACAGTATTTAATAGGGATTAGAAGAAACGGCTGCCTTTACAAAGTGGGATCAGGATTAAAACATGGCTTTTCTAGGGTATGTACATCATTTCAAACCAGCACAAGTATCATATAGTATTCCAAAAGATTAGGTCACCATCTCCATTTTCATAACTTTCCCGCAGCAACATATTCGTGCTTTAGCAACTCAGTAGATTATCAAAAACTTAAATCATCTTCTAAACATGAAAACAAAATAGATACCTCAAAATAGATAGACATTCCTGGATAAAATGCATTCTATAAATTCCCTGACCAATAACACTGTTATGTTTCCATGGTTACTCTTAGCTTCAAATTCTTCCCCTCTCTATGCTAGGCTTCTATTTATTGCCATCACAATTCTTACCCATTCATCAAGGCCTAGTTTAAATCCAATATTATTCAATAGTTTTCAATTTTCTTTATTCAATAATATTCTCAGATGTCTGAGAAAAACATCAAACTGCATTAATATGAATATAATACTCCTGTCTTACATTATGGCATTATTCACAATCTGATTTATCTTTTTCCTTAATATATAAGTCAACATTGTCATTAGGTTTAGAGCCCCTTTATGTCTCCTTCAGTTTTGCTTCACAATAACTTTATGGAGTTATAGTTCACATGCCATTCATTGTTTTAAAGAACATGTAAAAATTCATCGACAATGAATTTCAATGAATATCAGTATATTCACATTGTTGTTCAAACCTGACAACTAAGTATTGGAATGTTTGTATCACTCCCAAAAGAAGTATCATATCCATTGGAAGACTACCCAATTGTCCCTCTTCCATACCCCAGACAATCATTAATCAACTTTCTTCCTCTATGGATTTGCCTATATGTTTTATATATGCTATATAAATGATATATGTATGTGATCTTTTTCTGACTGACTGTATTCATCTATCATTCATTATGTTTTCAAGGTTCTTCCACGTTGAGCATCTTTTGTGCAACATGAATCATTTATTCTTGCTGCTCAAAGATCCTCTGTTTTTGGCTTTTGAATGTGGCTAGGTATGTGTCTGGGTTTCTGTCTCTTTGTATTTATCCTACTTGGAGATCTTTGTGATTCTTAGATATCATAGACTGATGTATTTCTTCAAATTTTGGAAGTTTTTACCATTTTTGCTTCATTTATTCTTTCTCCCCCTTTTCCTCTCTGCTCTCCTTCTGGGATTCCCATTATGCATATCATGGACATCTTATTTCCCATATCTTCTTTTTAAGCTTTTTGGCTAGCCTCTTGCTTGCCAAAACTGGCATTGCCATCTCAGGCAACCGTAATCCTAAAGAGCCATCTTCAAGGAGCTTTTCTCAGGATCTGCCAAACAGGTTAAATAATACAATTTCCAGGTGGTAAGGCTTTTTGAGGAACTCTAAATGAAGTCACTTCCCTTCAGTGGCACCTAGGACGCTGTTTTTCATGCTACCATACTTACAAGGTTGCTAAGACCAGTGCTGGGCTTGTGAGAAAGGGATAAGAATTGGGCAAATTAAAACATCAGAAAGCAATCTGTTCTTACTGAGATTTACCTGTTTTAATTTTTTGTTATAAATAAATTTTAAACAATTATTGCAAGAACTTGGTTAATTTCCAGAGTTGTTAGAAAGTTGATTTTGAAAATTGTGATTATTTTCTCATTGCTTTTAGGAAGAAGTAGGACTTCCAAAATCTTTACACTCCCATTCTGGAAGTCCCAACCTCACTCACTTCGTATTTTTTACAATGTTTTAACACATAGTAATATGCAAAATGCATGCAGTCAATAAATATTAATTAATTTGCATTAAAATATTTATTTCCATAGATAGATTCCAAGCTATTGTCTTTGGATCCATCCCCTCTACTCTTACCACCTTCATTGTCAATTCCCAAGGGCAATAGCCCACAGCTATTTCTGGTTTAAATATTGATTTATTTTTCTATATCCCTTGTGTGCTGTGCTAACACTGGATTGGTGAATAAAAATACACAGTTTATAGATTGCCGATCTGTGTTAAAATAAACTACATGCAAATTCTATCAGGTAATTCTAAAATCTTGAAGTAATAGCATCTTGTTCTATAATGTCTTGCTTCATTGTTAAAGATTTATATATATATCTTAATATCATGTTTGTATTACTCTTTGAATATTAAATTATTCAGTGAATGGCAATATGTCAGCCCTGTCTTGAGACCCATTTCTAAATTTGAATGAGACTTTAGATCTGCAGTTAAGAAACTCCTGTAGAAATGAGTAGGCCTAAATCCTAATTTAATATGCAATAAACTCTAAATAAGTGTAAATAAAATTGTATGCAGCATCAGCAAAAGTCCATGGTACTTGTTTTTCATAACTAAGTAATTATATTTTTCAGGTTGAAATTTAGTTTGTCTTCATTTAAAAATATTTACATGATCATTGCAATTTTTTGCTATTATTTCTTTATTATAATATATTAAAATAGTACTTGGTTACCATGCTACAGTATATTTTAAGCTACCTTGAGCCTTGGGAAATTGCTTTCAAACATGCATACTTCCTTAAAATTATGATATTCAAAATGTTTTCACTTGAGTCATTATGTGAAATTTTAATTACATTTCTTCTGTGTGTAAATTGTGGGTTGGGAAAGGAAGAAAAAAAATACACCACACCATGGATATTTTCCCCTGACAGCTACTTATTTTGATGGCAGTTAATATTTTTGCTTTGCTTAAATATATATCTTCAAGTTTTTATAAAATACCAAATTTAAAAATATTTTTGAAATAAGAAATCTAGAAAATATGTTTTTTTACAAGGAGATAAAAAGATCTCAATGAGAAATAAAAATATCAGAATATTTAGTGATTTCTAGGAGTGTAGAAGCTCTTTTGAAGGTTGAGGCATCAGCCTGTCCAGAAACCTACTTTATCCCAAATTCCTGTTCCTAATCAGATCAATAATTTGAAATAAAATTTAAGATAAAACAAGGTGAGTTGTAAATTATATATGTATATATATACATATCATATACATCTATACATACATACATGCATGTACATATACATATATAAATACACATATATATGAAAAGCAAATGTACTTTTTTTGCGCTAAATGATTTTCAGCTCTTCAGTTTATCTACAGTGTGAAGCAGAAGTCAAGCACAGTCAAACACTGATTTACACAGGGCCTGTGCTAATGAATATGTGCCCTGCACTGATCTCTTTTCTGCCTCTGTGATTTAAACAGCTGCAGCATTGGAAATTTTTAGTGAGAGGAAAAGTAACTTACAGTTTTAGAAACTTCTGGGTTCAATGCTGAAAAAAGTCAGCGATTGTAAAAGTCCAGATGCCAGGGAGCTAATCCTTCATTTCAAATGCAGAACAAAATACCTTGCCGAAATTACCTAGCCAGTTTTGCAAATATTAAACTTCCTTATTTATGAGAACTGATGTGGCAGATAGGGATTCCTTTGGACTGCCAGTTATCCTCTTCTAAATTGCAAACTTTCATGCACCATGAATTTTTTTCTTTAATCAGGGCCCTTAAAAATAGACAGTTACTAAACATCTAAAATGTGCCCATCATCATGCTATAAATATAATCCTTTTGGGCAGGCCATGATGACTCAGCAGGCAGAGTTCTCGCCTGCCATGCCAGAGACCTGGGTTTGATTCCCGGTTCATATATATAATCTTTTTGTGCAAACCACCGAATGTCTTATCCTTCCAGCTACCCTTTGGGGTAGTCAATTTTATCTACAATTTGTAAGTGAGAAAATGAAGATTTATGGAAATTGGCTAAGAAAGTAGCATTCCTGGGAGTCAATCCTTAATTTCTGACTCGAGCATTCCTAAAGGCTAATAGACAGGAAAGTGTCTCCTAAGGCAGGATGAAGTCCCTGAGACCGTAACAATCCCAGGAGAGACTGTGGAGAAGTCTCCAATGACCAACCATTTTCCCAGCTTACTGTTCCAGTAAACAGAAAAGCAATTTTCTTTCTTCTTCTTTATTGTACTCTTATTAAGCACCATCCCGGTTTCCATATTTCAAATCCCAGTGCTTTTTAATTATGTGCTCTGTATGCAAGCCTAGGAAACAAACATTTTAAAATTATATCTTCAGGGAAAGATGTTTGATGAATGAAGAGACAACAATGCTTTTTGGTAATAGCCAGTTTTCAAATCTGGGGATTGCTTTGCCATGTTAAATCAAATTATATTTAAGAGAACATACATATATACATGTATTTGTATATATATATATAGAGAGAGAGAGAGAGAGAGAGACAAAGACAGAGAGAGACAGAAAGATTTACGAGAAGGAGAAAAGAAAAATATTTTTTACTAGAAAGTTACAGATGACTGTGCAAGTAATAATGCTTGATGTGCAAAAGTCGATGTGAACACTATATATAAACTATGTTTATTTTTTAAGTTCCAAATAGCAATAAAATGAGCCTTTTATAAATTATAAAATATCTATGATATTGTCCATAGCTTAAATTGGGAACAGTTCCTCTGCTCTACTACAAAAATTCTGTTAAGTTTAATTAGGCTTTGCAAAACAGGTGGGAAATTATTCAGCTTTATGATTTATGAAGTGAGAATTTATGAGTTTCTTCCTTCAGAGAAAAAAACAGAGCAAGTCTTGTATTATGACATTATTTTTATAGAGACTGAAAGGAAGAACAAGCTCCCCAATTCAATCTAAACCCACATGTCCTTCCTCAGTTTTCCCGATATTTTCTCACAAATTTGATATTCCTGATATTTTCTCCTAACCTTGAAAGAGTTAAGTACTATTTAGAACTTGTAACCTTGTAATACATTTGGCAACTCAAGCAACAATATCTCCCAAACGAGCCAATATTTCTTGTTACATAAGCTCTGATTATAATACATTTTGGCTTGTAACGGGGAATTTGCATATTTTTATTAAATTAAAGCACATTTATTAGAAGTTGTCTACTGCTTATGATGTATGACAAGATTTAAGTTCACTCTCCAAAGCATTTTAATCACATTTTAAATCATTTTTTAAAGGAAGGAAGCACTATAGTAGCTTCCATATTTACAACTTTTTTTCTAATCCATATTTTCCATCCTGTCTCACCTTTCTTTTTCAATTTTGATGAGAAAAACTTCTCTCTATGTCTTTCTATTTCATTTCCACTGGATCATAGTTTTTCAATAACAATCATAACTTATGAAATATATAATATCAACATGGAATTTTAAAATTAAATATTTTATTAAATATAGTCGTACTATTTATACACTTTATTTTCCAGAGGACTGCAAATTACTTCTCCAACTATTGGAATTCTTTGATATATAGAAGGACACATTGGTGACAGTTTAGAGAAACCTGTCAGTGAACTTTCATAGACAGTTTCAATACCTTTTGACATCAGTTGTTAATATTTGAGTAACTTTTTCAGCATTGAATAGATTTGGATTGTGAATGCATGAAGGCAAAACGGTAAATATTCTTTTTGTTCATTTAAGTGGAATTTTTGCTTTGTGTAGAAATATATGTACAATATAATCTCGAATCCCTGTGACCCCTGCTGGGATGGATAATTAGGACTCAAATATTTCATTCGCAATATATTTTAGTAAAAGCTTTTGCATCTAAGTAGTAATTGATGCCCCTAAACTATATAAAGCTAAGTGAAATTATTTTTAAAATATTATTCACAAATCAACAGTAAATAAAGCATATAAAGTCGGGCATCATAAGCTATTTAGTAAAACCTCGAAATGCTGCAAGAAACCGTCTTAACAAAAACTTCAAGCATTTATCATACAGTTGGGAAAAGTGGAATCAAAGCAAGAAACACAAAACTTGACTTTGATAAATGGATGCTATGTGACATTTTCAGGATGAAAAAAATTCTCTACTTGAATCCAGAGTGCTGGGTTTAAAATCACTCTCCAAATATATTGCAACCTTTGGTCCAGAGTGCAAGCTATTTAAATTTGTTTAAGATTTAACCTTTGAGGCTGGAAATCAGCTTTAAAGAGCGACATTAAATCAAGCTGAATTCTTTCTACTCACGCAAATTTTTCTAAAACTTTCTAACAATATGAGCTCTATTTTTATAGAGAGTTAGATTTGCAGTAAAATGAAATGAAATCCACAAATGATACTTCAGAAAACTTAGTTTTACCAAATGGACTAATATGGTCAGGTTCCTACATAGGAAGAATTATTCCTACCACAATTGTTTGGGTATAATAAAAAGAGTCAGGTCCAAAATTAACTGTTTATTGTCAAATTCATCTTCTATTTCTGTCACAATTTCATGACAGAAAACAGTTGTGCAATAATTGCTCTATTCTACTCTAGCCTACATGATGGAAGAACCTCAGTCTCACCCTCCAACCCCACCAGCAAAGTCTAGGGAAAATCCTGGGCTTTCACCCTTGTCAGATTATAATGAAGCAACTGGAGAATGTAGAATGGAGAGTTGTAATTTACTGCCCACCAAGGGTAATGAGCCTCTCCTACCTGTGTACCTGCCCACCTCACTGTGTCAGTGGAAGTCACATGGGAAGCAATGAGGCACCCCTCCCACTTCCAGCCTGGGTGGGCCGAAACTCCTACCTCCTCCAAAAACCACAAGAAACTACCCTCTGCGGATATCAGTGAAGGCCAAGAGGAAAGACTAGACTTCCACCCATGCCGTCCAACAATGAGTCAGTGTCTTCTCCTCTTATTCACTGGACGCCAGCTAAAACACACCATTTGAATAAAGTCCAGAGTCTTCTCACATAATACACAAATTGTCCTGGTTTCAATGGAAACGTTTTCATCACTCAAAGTACCAGGAAGACCTCATACTAAATGGAAAAACACAATCAACAAAGGCCAACGCCAAGATGAAAACATGTCACATGTTTATTTCAAGCATTTACAGAATGGGTTACCGAGAAAGACCACAGTTGGGCCTGAAAAAATGACCTAACCAATTTACAAGAATTAAGATCTTACAGGATAAGTTCTTTGATCACCGAGGGAGCAAAGTTGAAATCAATAACAGAAAGGTAATAGCGAAACACCTGAACTTCTAAATCATCTATCTGACAAAGAGGAATTCTCGAGGGTAATAAAAACATTCATAGAACTGAGTGAAAGAAATACAACATCAAAATTTTCATGGGAAGCTGCCAATGCAATGCCAAGAGAGAAATTATAGGGCTAAACACATACTAGGAATGGTGTAAATTCTCAGTGCTATACCTGAGTTTACTCCTTAAGAAACCAGAAAAAGAAGAGCAAAATAACCAAAAGTAAGCAGAAGGAAGGAAATAGTATATAAGGGAAGAAATTAAAAACAAACAAAAACTCAAAATGCATCACAGAGTGAAATGTCTGTGGTAGACCCGTAAAATTTTAGAAAATAGAATAAGAAAAAATCTTCAGGACCTAGGCTTTCAGAAATAGTTCAAAGGCATGAAACCAAAGTACAATCCATAAAACAAAAACAAAACATTGATATGCAGAGTGTGTAAAAATTAAAATCTTTGCTCTGTAAGAGACCTTTTTAAAAAGATGAAGAGATTAGCAGCAGAAAGGAAGAAAACATTTGCAAAGCCTTTTGTCTGAAACATATAAACAACTCTCAAAACTCAACACTAAAAATATCAAACAATGCAATTACAAAATGGGCAAAAATATGAAGAGACATTTCACAGAGGAGAGTACATATACATCAAATAGCACATGTAAGATGCTCATTACATCATCATCACTAGCCATTAAGGAAATGCAATTTAAGACCAACAGTGATGGCAAGGATGTAGAGAAACCAGATCACTTATGCATCCAGGGTGAAAATGCAAAATGGAATAGCCACGCTGGGAAATGGTTAGTTTTTTAAAAACTGAACAGGCATTTATCATATTATGTAGCACTTGTACTCCTGCTCACTTATCCCAGAGAAATGGAAACATACCCATGCAAAACCACATACACTGCTGTTCATGGCAGCTTTCTTTGCAATTTTCCAAAGCTGGAAACAATCAAAATGCCCTTCCCAAGACCCAGTCGAGAAATGAATGGTTAAATAAACTGAGGTACATCCAAACCATGGAACACTGCTCAGCAATAAAAAGGAATTGACACATGTTATTTGAGAGGATCTCAAGGGAACTATGCTGAGTGGGAAAGGCTTATTTTAAAATGTCATGTGTTTTTGTCAAAATGACAAAATTATAGAGACAGAAATATATTAGTGGCTACCAAAAATTAGAAATGGTTGGGGGTGTGTGTGGATGGGGATATCTTCTGGGGCTCATTTAAGGATGAAATAGCTCTGTATCTTGACCCTTTGACCGCAGAGGCAGTTCCGGAAACCTACATGTTATAAAATGTCATAGATCTGCACACACGCATTGTTCTAATATTGATGTCCTGGTTTTGATATTCTATAGTTACATAACATAGAACCATTGGGGAAAACTGTGTGAGGGTTACCTAGGCTTTCTCTGTACTAACTTTGTAACTTCCTATGTCTCTACATTCCCAAATAGCGGTCTATTATAACTATATTAAATTTGTAACTATAAAACAAAAACATGAATATCATTTTTAAAATACCATGCTTCATTACTTCCAGCTGAAGAATAAGTACATTTCTCTCTCTTCTCTAAGATCCCTTAGTAGTATCATCTTACAGACCTTATCATTCAGTGTTGTGCAAAGGCAAAGAAGCCCTTCAAAACAGAGTAGAAATGTTTGAAGGTCACAATTTAATGCTATGGTTTTATGAATATCATTTGCATTTGATTTTTTTTAAAAAAACAATATATTAATGAGCATTTCAAATGTCATTTCCTGTAAGTGTGCTACTTTAAATGAGAAATGCCAATATTTCTCTTTCTACAGTAGAAGACACAGAACATAAGCTTTAGAGTAATCATGATAGAATTAAGAAACAATTTAATTAGATGTACAAGAAAAACTCATAAGAAAAAGTAAAATTACATGCGTAGTTAAGACATAAAAAGTATTTTGGAGTCAATATTTCAGGAACAGATATTTTTCTATTTGATTTCTTTTATTTTAGTTGGGTTTGTTATTGTTGAATGCATTTGGTGAAATTAAGTTTTGTAGAGAAATGATAGTATTGGATAGAAATGGAACTTTGGATTGCATCACAAATTCAGTGTCATTTCATGCCTGTCAGAATGCAAATATGCTGACGAAAAATGGATCCATACTATAATACGGAATACTGCCATTGTATGCTGAACATTTGAATTTATTTTTGTGTATTCATGAGATATTCTATACCCTCGTATCTTTTTGCTACATGTATGAATATATGTATAAACCTACATAAAGTACTGCTACTCCTATATAATATGCAATATTGTTTTCTAGGTACCACCTTTATGATCCACATTGTGTTGAGCTAAGTGTGAGCAAATGCAGGGTCTCTAGAAAGGATACGCTTGTCTCTTTTCTCTTTGCTTGTTAAAAAATAAATATATATATATATGAATTTATAACAGTCAAATGGCACCAAATTAAAAAGCAACAAAAGGGGATAAAATAAAAACTTTTCTTCCCACTCTTGTCCCCAACCACCCCTATCCGTCCCAGAGGCAAGCACTGTTTTCAAATTCCTGTGTATTTTTAGAACTATTACTATCCAATAATTGATTAATATTATATCATAGATAATGCTTATTAAACATGATATATTTAATATATGCATTGATCATTGAAAGAATAAATGTATTTAGGGGAATTTATCCCCCAAATTCTAATAACATGAACTTAAATGTATCAAAAGTCTATGCTTCAGCAACTCAGC
>PVIY010036918.1:0-25067 GCA_004026745.1 Myrmecophaga tridactyla
TATATGCAGCACACAATTGCTTTTCCAGGGGACTATATCTCAGTTCTGCCCCTTTCCATAATTGTCACCAAAAGCCAAGAGGCTTTGTTTAGAAGGTTGACTCTGCCACAGACCAGCCTCAAAGCCAGTATCAGTGCTGGCCACATCCAATTCACAAGGCGGGTTTGACCCCGTGCCCCCCAGTACTTGTGTTTATGCTATTGCCTTGTTTGCTTTTTCACAAGCAGCCTACTGAAGACCTTCCCATTTCCAAGTACAACCTTTTCTAAGTAGCATATGCAAAGGTCTTCATTTGGACCAAGTGAGGAACAAAAGGTTTCCAGCCACCTGATTTGGCATATGCAGCATAGGAAAACATCGTACCTTATCAATAACTGCAGAAGGAATAATTTTTGTCTTACTGCAACCATACAACACCTAAGAATTTGACAGAGCAGCCAAAGCATTGCCATTTGTGGCAATTAATGGCCTATCCCTGACTCTCAAGGTGAGATAGCCATGAGCCTGAGGCTTCTTTTAGTTCTGAAAAAGAGTTACTGGCTAACATGGCATCATTAATATAGTGAAATAGAGTTATACTTGTGGGATTTTTCCACTTAGCCCAATCCTTCGCCACAAGACCATAGCAGATGGTCAGGTTATGTAAACAGCCTTGTGGCAACATGGTGAGAGTCTTTGGTTCTCCTTCCCAGGTGAAGGTGGAAGAAGGTTGGCCGGCCTTATTTAAGGAGCACTGAAGAAAGCATTAGCTAAACCTAAAACAAAGTGATAACGACACAATTGAGTGCGAATTCCTTGCAGTAAAGAGGCAGCCTTTGGAACTGCTGCATGCAAACGTGGTGTTATTTTATCTTCTGCTAAATGACATGCAGTAGCTTTCACCACTTGCTCTGCCTTCGTGGCCCGCAAGGCTCCTAACAGGGGCCACGCGAGGCTGCCACTACTTGATGGTCTCCTTCCTTATCACTCAAACTTAGCGGTCCTGCTGTCTGTGGCAAAGCAGTTAGCAACACCCCAGAATTTTTAGGGCATCCCCGTAATCTCGCTGCAGTCCCCATTCATCTAGGAGGGCAGCCACCCCTCCCCACATGGACAACAGAGGCCAATTTGGGATTTCCCCCATGGATTCCCCCTTCCTGAGGCTCATGCTTACTACAGCTGGCAGCTCCTTGGTTCCTGGCTGGTTCACCAGTGGTTGATTATCCAGATCCATGAAATATCCTCACAGTAACAATCCAGGCCAGTGATAGCTTGACAAAACAACTGGACACCATCAGTCGGCCAAGTGGACACACGACTTCACCATCACAGGGACGTTCTCTCCTTTCTCCCCAGGTTCTATTGACTTCCAGCTTCTTTCCTTCCCAGTGGCTTCCAGTAACAGGACAAAGCTCCACACCCACTCAGTTGGCCACACATCAACTAAAAACATCATCAGGAGATCCTATTTACAATGGTTCACACCCATAGGAATGAATTAACATGAAGAACATTTCTTTCCTAGGATACATAATTCAACAGACCATATCTTGAGGAAGTTCCCTTTTATTCCCAGTTTTCTGACTGTTTTTATCAAGAAAATGTGCTGGTGTTTTCAAATGCCTTCTCTGTAGCAACTGAGCTGATTGTGTTTTTTTTAACCTTTCATTCCATTACCATGGCATACTATATTAATTGGTTTTCTTATGTTGAACTGTCCTTGAAATCTAGGGCTAAACCCCACTTGGTCATGGTGTAGGATCCTTTTAATGTGTTCTTAGATTCAGGTTACTAGGATTTAGTTGAAAATTTCTGCATCTATATTAATAAGGAACATTAATCTGTAATTTTCTTTTCTTGTGATGTCTTTATCTGGTTTTGTTATTAGGGTGATACTAGCTTCATAGAATGAATTAAGAAGTGTTCTCCAATTTTTTGGAAGTGTCTGAGCAGGATTGGTGCTGACTTTTCTTTGAATGTTTGGTAATATTCACAGTGAAGCTACTTGGTCCTGGAGTATTCTTTGTCGGGAATTTACAATTACTTTTTAAAGAGCATGAAATATTTAGGTGTAAATCCGATAAAACATGTAGAGGATTTGTATGCTGAAAACTACAAAATGCTGATAAATTCAAATACCTAAATCCATGGAGAGATACCATGTCCATGGATTTGAAGATTTAACATAGCAACAGTATCAATTTGCTCTAAAACAATATACCAGTTTAGTGTAATTTCTATCAAAATATAAATAATATTTTTATAGATATAGACAAGACTATTCCAAAATATATATGGGAAGGCAGAGGAACTAAAATAGCTAGAATGCGTTTTATAAAGGAAGAAAGGAGAGAGAATAAGTGTACTAATTGCAAAGCCTCTCATACAGCTGCAGTCACCCAAACCAGGTAGCACAGTTGGAGGCAGACACAGAGGTCAGTGGAACAGAACGGAGAACCCAAGAATAGACCCACACAAAATATACACAACTGATTTTCGACAAAGTTGCAAAAGCAATTCAATAGAAGAAAAATAACCTTTTCCACAAAGGCCAAATGCTCCTGGAGCAAGAAGATATCCATAGACAAAAAAAAACAAAGAACTAAAAAATTTAACCTAAAACCTTATGAAAGATTAAAACAGACCACAGGCTAAGTACAAAACTTTTAGATAATAATGTAGGAGAAAATCTTTAGGCTCCAGGACTAAGGAGAGAGTTTTCAGACTTGACACCAAAAGCACAATCCATACAAGGAAAAATTCATAAATTAGATTTCATCAAAATTAAAAACCTTTGCTCCATGAAAGGCCCAGTTAAGAGGATGAAGAGACAAGCTGAGGACTGGGAGAAAACATTTGCAAAACCACACTTCCAACAAATGTCCTGTATCCTGACTGCATTGATGTGTCAATACCCCGGTTGCGATACTTCAGTTTTGCAAAATGTTACCACCAGAGGAATCAGGGTAAAGATTTCAGGGCTTGTGTCTATTTAATGGGGTGGTCAGGGAAGACCCCTCCCAAGAGATGACCTTTAATATGTGCTGGGATCTAACTGACTGGAAGGAGCCACCCAGCAAAGACCAAGGGGAGAGACAGGCTAGGCTGGGGGAACAGCTATGGGAGAGACCCCGAGATGGGAAGACATCTTGGGAACAAGGAGAGGTCAGTATGGCTGAACACTACAGAAGGATGATGGGAGAGGCCAAAGCATGTGAGGTTTCACAGGCCGGAGCAGGGAGTTTAGGTTTTATCCTGAATGCAAATGGAAGTAATGGAGACCAATGGATGACAGGAAGAATGACACAGAGGAATGACATGATCTGAGCTACACTGCTCAAACACACCCTAGCTGCTGTGGGGAAATGGGTTGTAGCTGGGTAAGAATGAGGTTCTGGAAAGTAGTCAGGAGGCTACTGCAGACCTGTGGGCAAGAAGTAATGGTGGCAAGGCCCAGGACGGAAGAAGTGCATGGACTGAGGGCACACTTTGAAAGCAGCACCAAGAGGAAGAGCTTGCTGATGCACTGGGGATGAGGAAAAGAAAAGCATCAAATATGAGTCCTGGTTTTTGTCTGGTTTGGTTTCACTTGGACAGCTGAGCAGAGCTGGTGGTGCCGTTGACCAAAACAGAAACCACCAGAGGAAAACCAGGTTGGGGTAGAAGGAATTAAAAATTCAGATTTGGACATTGAAGTTTGAAATACCTTTTAAATATCCACGGGGAGAGGAGATGCAGACAGTTAGATTTGTGAGTCTAGCCAGGAGAAGCAGCTGACTAGAACTATGATTTAGAGACCAATCAATGTTTACCTTGTATGCAAACCCATGAGACTGGATAAGGCCTCTTGGGGGCATGCAAGGCTAGCAAAGGTCCAGCGCACGCTAACATTAACAGGCCAAGGGGATGAGAAGGAGGCATTAGTGGAGATTGAAGGAATGGCCACTGAGGACTGAAAACTGAGCCAACGTAGAGAGGCCAGCGGTCTACGGGGTCAGATGCTGCTGAGAGTTCAGGGGGATAAGGAGGTCACCCGAGACCTGGACAAGAGTCTCAGAGCAGCGGAAGAGAGCCAAGCGGGCTGGGCTGAGAAGACAAGGGGTTATAAGGAAGTAGACCAAGGGGCAACCAAAAGCTGCCTCAAGAAATTTTGCTGGGTATTGATGAGAAATAGGACGGGGCAGGGGGTGGGGTCTGAGACTACGGGGAAGTGGTTCTTTCCTATTTCAGGATTGGAGACACTGGAGAGCATGCCGGTGTGCCAGTGTGATCCAGCAGAGAAGAAAACAAAGCAGAAGAGAAGCGCAGTGACAGGAACGAAGTCCCTGAGAAAGGAGAAGAGTTGGGGCGCAAAGCCGAGTGGAGAGACAGCCAGAGGTGTTTCATCCATCGCTGCACAGGAAAAGCAGAGGGGCATCTGTTTGCACATTAGCTCCCTCAGACTTTTGAATTTGTGGTCCAGAAGGAAGAAAAAACCATGATGTGGATGACAAGATATGACCCAAGATTCAAGCCACCCAGCCTGAAAAAGCAGCTGCCTCTACCGCTGAAGGGCAAATTGCACAGGCCAAGGGCTCGGTGGCACCAGTGTTCTAGGAAAATGGAGCCAGCGCCACAGGGCACACACCAGCCTGCTATGGATTAGAAGAAAAGTCAGAAGGAACAACACCCACGGGCTCAGGAAGGTCCCTGGCTGCTGGTGCAACAGAAAAACACATGTGGGGATGGCCGTGGGACAAGCAGAGGACGGGCCACTGGAGAGCATTTCGAAGGGGACTGCAATGGGCGAAGCTGCAACCAGGCCCCCCTGGTCCCTGCTGGGTGCTGTCCCCAGATCTTGCCGCCACTCCACACTTCCCCAGGTCTGGACTGAAAAGCAAACTCTAACTTCCTACACATTTTGCTGATGTAAAATCTCCAAAATACATTCACCTGTCACTTAGCCAATTAAAGTCGCACATCAGTTTTGTTTATTGACCTGCTATTCTACTGATAAAACTCCCAGTAATAGCTCCCCAAACAGACATGATGACCCTAACTCACCCTTTAAAGATTTCACACACAGCGCCCTTAACTTTGGCAAATTAATTTGCGTCCTATTTGCTAAAAAAGCTGAGAAACTAATCTGAAATGACAGCAAAACAAACAAAACAAAAAAAAAACTTTGCCTTCAATGTATTTTCTAATCAAGCTCCAAATAATACCCTGATTATATTTACTTTATAAAGAACAAGTCAGTCACCTGTGGTAAAAAATGTCTGGATTAAGTTACACCTTCAGATATTAAAGAGATGAAAATCAATTTGGTTCGAACATCTACCCTAGCACCCTAACTCACAGAACTACCACAAAGATTTATGGATTATTTAATCAAGCAATCTGGAACAAAAGTGTTTTAGCCTTAATATGTTTTCAGATGCATCTAAGAGATAAAAATAAATCATTATGGATTTTGCAAAGTGCATTTTCATCTTTCTCTCTAATTAGAAACTGAAACAAGATACATTCATCTCCTCCCTAGAGACCTCATAATTTACAAAGAATATCCTTCTGTGTCGAGTTTGCCCATAAATGGCCAGCTGGGCAGCCAGTCAGTACCGGGAGCAAGTGGGAGCCCCTGATGGGCTCTCATCATTTTTCTGGTTAATGCATTAAAAGGGAAAGGGGGGGGAGTTACAAAAAAGCTGCTTAGGGGCTTCCCCTTCCCTACTGTGCGGCTGGATCACAAGGCAGGTGAAAGGTCACTGCTACATAATGGCCAAAAGCCGTGGATGTAACATGGACTGTGCCTCAGCAGTGTCATCACTAGAAAGTCTGGGGGGAGAAAAAAAGGAAAGAAGAAAACTTTCCTGGTCTTTTATGGGATTTGGAAGAAGGGCCCTTGAAAGCAAGGAAGTCCAGAAAGGAAAAGAAGGTGGCAGCCCAGCGAGAAGCTCAGTCAAGTGAAATGACTACGAATAAGCGGGAAGAAAACAAATCAATAAATGGAAACGCTAATGTAATAATTGTGTTATAATTTATTGACCAGGCACATTATTTAACAAGAAACCACAGTGCTATCTAGGAACTATTTGTATTTATTTCTAATAGCTCAAACTGCATCCCTACCAGTAGAAAAGCCAACAGTTCTGTGCTGGTTTGAAATGATGTATGTCCCCTAGAAAAGCCATGTTTTAATCAAAATCCCATTTCATAAAGGTAGAATAATCCCTATTCAATACTATATGTTTGAAACTGTAATCAGATCATCTACCTGGATGATGTGATTTAGTCAAGAGTGGTTGTGAAACTAGATTAGGTGATGACATGTCTCCAGCCATTTGGGTGGGTCTTGAGAAGTTTCTGGAGTCCTATAAAAGAGGAAACATTTTGGAGAATGGGAGATTCAGAGAGAGCAGAGCAGAACGACATAGCCACGAGAAGCAGAGTCTACCAGCCAGCGACCTTTGGAGATGAAGAAGGAAAAAGCCTCCCGGGGAGCTTCATGAAACAGGAAGCCAGGAGAAGAAGCTAGCAGATGACACCGTGTTTGCCATGTGCCCTTCCAGATGAGAGAGGAACCTGACCATGTTCGCCATGTGCCCTTCCAGATGAGGGAGAGGCCCTGACTGTGTTCGCCATGTGCCCTTCTCACTTGAGAGAGAGACCCTGAACTTCATCATCCTTCTTGAGCCAAGGTATCTTTCCCTGGATGCCTCAGATTGGACATTTCTATAGACTTGTTTTAATTGAGGCATTTTCTCGGCCTTAGAACTGTAAACTGGCAACTTATTAAATTCCCCTTTTAAAAGCCATTCCAATTCTGGTATATTGCATTCCGGCAGCTAGCAAACTAGAACAAGCTCTATTAAAAATTCTTGTCCAGAGAAAAAAAGTATTTAATTAAAAACTCAGGGAACTTGGGTTCTAGTCCAAACTGCTGCAGCAAAGAGTTCATTAAATGTTGCTATGAACTCAATTTATACTCTTCTAATTTGGCTTTATTTCCATCCTCTCCTGTTGGTCTCCACGTGCTGCCAAAGTGCCACATGACCCACTCGGTTTACAGGGAATTTTTCTCAGAGATTGGTTAGATACCAAGGACTAGAGAACCAGGAGATTACAAGTAATTTTATCTTCCCTATCACGGAGAAGAACCTTCTCAGTTTGTCATGGTCCTGTTCACTTATCTGTAAAATTGAATTACTTTATGTGAATTACTTAAAATTTTCAGAACCGGGACAACTGGAATATAATCCGCATACCGTACAATTCACCCACTTAACATGCACAATGCAATGGCTTTCAGGATGTCACAGAGCTGTGCAGCCATAATCACAACCAGTTTTAGAACAGGAATATTCCTTTTAGACCCTCTAATTCACTGTGCAAAGAGAAGGCCAAAGTCAAGACAAATCACAGAGTTGGCCAGAGGCAGAGCCTGGGCCCAGGGGCTGCTCAGCCTCTGACATCACTCGGGACTCCCTTTCCACCGACCCTGGGCAAGTTCCATGTGAACTAAAACCCAGTGTTAGAAGG
This sequence comes from Myrmecophaga tridactyla, assembly GCA_004026745.1. Lineage (NCBI taxonomy): Eukaryota > Metazoa > Chordata > Mammalia > Pilosa > Myrmecophagidae > Myrmecophaga > Myrmecophaga tridactyla. Next base: position 7,498 of record PVIY010036918.1, read on the forward strand.
TTGTCTGAAAAGAAAATCTGGCATTTTTTATGACCATGCTCCTTATTATATTAAATCCTGTCTAATTTCTCCACCAAACCTGTTGCATTACAAGATTTCTTAGAAAGACTTCTAGAACAGATGAAAACTTATCTACTAGGCTTTTCAACCACAATAATGGATTGCCAGCCCAGAGAGAATGTGTGATGTCTTTCATTTCAGATAAAATCACAAGTCCTTAAGCTTATGCAAAAAAGGCTAAATGAGATCCTCTGTTCGTTTTGTTTCAATGGACTTATTATGGGTAAAACTGCTTCATCACCAGCACAGTATTTTTCCAATGCCAACGCTTCCTAGAATTTCAGCCATTCGTTCTAGGATTTGCTCCTAGAAAATGTTTTCCAAAATAGGAGGCTAGTTTCCCTGCCACTGCTGAGGAGGGGACTCATTCTCGGAACTACCCCAGGAACAGAAATCATCTGTTCAACAAATATTTGAGTGGTCACTGTTCAACAAGTACTGGGATAAATGCTGTCCCTAAAGCTGGCACTCCTGGAGTCTGCGTTTAGCCCGCTGTGCATTTCCTATTCTTCTCCATGCATATATATTTAAATTTCTATTTAGGCTGGAAACACCCAAAAATCTGTAGCTCCAATCTTGGCCTTACCCCCTGAGCAAGCCCAGGTCAGCTACGCACCAGCCCCCAGGCCAGGGACATGGGAATATCCCCGAGACGCCTCTAGTGCCCACGTGCAGCAGGAGCGTCTTCCCACTCCCCCACCTGCTCCCTTCCCACCCGTGGGTTAAGGCTCCTTATCCACCCAGGGCCCCCAGCTACAAACTGGTCATCCCCTAGTCTCCTCCGGGCACGGGTGTGGGTGAGGGGCAGCAGCGCCTGGTTCAGGGACCAGAAGGGAGGCCGCTAACCCACCCGCTTTGCAGGGGCTAACCTGCGGCGCAGCGGGATGAGACCGCGCCACAAACGTGGAGTCTGGATGGAGCTGCCACGCTGGTTCCGGCAAAACTGGGGGGGGGGGGGGTGGATCAACAGATGGGTGGGTGGGTGAAGGGCAGGTTTTATAATGTGAACTGCCGTGGCCGCAGGAGCCTCAACCTTGAAATCAAATGTGCTGGTCCTCAACACCTTCGCACCCCCTTTCCAGCCCACCACCCGTTAAGCACGCACATCAATTTCTTGCCTCCCGGCCTCCTTTCCTGCTCCCTCGGCTCGCAGCACAGCTTCTCTATACCCGGGCCAGGGCTCCTCCTCATACTTAATCCTTAACTGACTCCTCCTCCGGGAAGCTTTCCCTGACGCCCGCTGTGTCGCCTGCCACCCTCTGTGCTGTGGCCAGAGGCTGATGCATTGCTCGCGTGTCGGTTTCCGCGTCTCAGCTCTGCAAGGGCTGGCGCCGGGTGCCCAGCCACGGGCGCAGCCGAACCCGGCGCCAAGTCCACCGCGTCCCTGGAGACACCAGTGCCTGCGCGGCCACCCAAAGGGGGCACGACGTGCCCTGGGCCTCCCGGGGCCCCAGCCGAGGGCGAGCGGCGCGGGGGTGGGCCTGGGGGGGCCGCACGGGTCGCGGCCCCTGACCAAGCGCGGGTCGGGGAGATGCACGGAGCACAGTCCCCAGGCCGCGGGGCGCCCACGTCTCTCCGCGCCGGACCCCTCAGATTCCCAGTGGCCGGGGGTCAAGCCAGGGCTTGGAACGGAGGCGCCCAGGACAGCGCCCAGGACAGCGTCCGGGACTCCTGCGCGGGAAGAAACTGAGCCAAAGAGCGAGGCCCCCCGGGAAGCAGAGCCCCAGGACCCGCAGCTCACGGCGCAGCCGCGACCCCTCGGCCCTCCGGCCCTACCTGGCTGGCCTTGTGGAACTGCTTCTTCAGCCCGGACATGGACATCGCGACGGCGTCCGGCGGGGCCGCTGGGGTCGCACGCGCTGGGAGAGCGGCGCCCTGGCCGGCCCCCGCGCTGGGTCGGTGCCCGCCTCCCCCGCCCCGGCCCCCGCGCGGCCGCTGTCAGCCTCCACGCGCGCGCGGACAGCAACCCCGCGCTCGGGCCCGGCGCAGCCCATTGGTCAAGCCGCGGCCTCATGCAAATGAGGCGCCCGCCGCCCCCGCCCCATTGTTGCGTGGAGCGCGCAGAGGTTGCGCGCGCGGGGGTGGGCGCGGGGCCCGGGCGGGGGCCTGGGAGCGGGACCACGCCGGCCTAAGTGCGGGGCGCAGGACGAGTGCCCTGGCTTCGACTGTCCTGTGGGGGCACAGGGACCGCCCCCTTAGGCAGCTGGGACTCGAGCGCCCTCTGCTTCCTCGCAGGCAGCACCGCCTCCCTCGGGCGCCTGTGGGCGTTCGGGGCGTTGAGGATGGGGTGCTTGGAGAGAGCCTGGGGAGAGGGGTGCGGGCGAGGGGGCCTGTGCCTGGAGGGGGCGGCCAGGGCGGCGGGCCTGTTCCCCACGCGGTGCTGAGGGCACAGTCTGCGCAGGCAGCCCTTCCTGGTCGGTGCTGGCCTCCCGGGAGCGCCGTGCCCACGGGCTCCTGCGCTAAGAGCTGTCCCCTGCCGGGCACTGCGGGCCCCGGGCCTGGCCAAGACGCGCGGCGATGGGCGTGAGGGTTATCCTCGCGGATCCGCAGGTTGGGGGCCGGGAGCGTCACCCTGCGCCCAGGGTCCACGCTGCTCCCAGCGGGTCCGTGTCTGCGCTGAATCTGAGCTCCCCGCTGTCTCAGGGCCCCAAGATCTAGAACTCAGCTCCTAGCACTGAAAACAGCCACCCTCCTCCCTAAGTCTCCACCTACAAGAAAGAAGCTTCTCTTTCTGGACTCTCAGCCGGCCAGTCCGGGGTGACCAGGGGCCCCGTTTCCCTAGTGTACACCTCTGTCCCGTGTCCAGGCGCTCTGGTGCAGCACTGCCACTGCCGGCTCCCAGCCACTTCCGAGGCCCTGGCCCTGACTTCATCACAGTGAGGATTCTGCTGGAGACTACGGCTCCCTGTGCCTCAGTTTCTCCCCTGGGCCCTGAGACCGGGAGCGGGGGCCGGGGCGGGGGGGAGTCCACAGTGTTCTCATTCAGGTATGGGAGAAAACGTGTGACCTGGTGGCTGGGTGAGGGTGGCCACAGCGAGGTCTGACTAGGACAATGTGGCGAGGGCTTAGGTTTGGCTGAGGAAGGGCTGGCATCGGCTACAGGTGGACGCAGGGGTGGTGACAGCTGGGTGGCAGTGGCCAGCAAGGTGGCCTGTCCACACAACAGCCGAAAGCCCACTCCGAACAGGCTCCAGCGCAGGGAAACCGCACCCCTCAGGCAGAGGGGCCGGCTGGGGAGTGGCGTCTCCCCAGGCTGGCCCAGGGGCTGCATGAAGGAAGTTGTCCTCTGCCTTCCCCCATGTTCACCAGTGGTTTAAAGAGCGTAGATCTGAAGGAATTTCCCCCAAACCAGCAAGGTTCTCTAACCTTTGGAAGCAGGTGATTTTTGGAACAACTTTTTTGCATTTCTTCCATAGTTAGTAGTTAGTTCAAGTTTCCCCACTTTGGTTAGTTTAATCAAGTGTAGAATTGTAGCTCAGTCTCATAATTTTTCAGCTTCAGAATCTTTTGTATATACTTTTTATCTTTGTAAAAAGTACTTATCTTGCGTTTTTTTTTCAGTGATTAGACAAAATTTTATTGGTCTTTTCAAACAATCTTTGAATGTATTCATTGTAGCTGTAGACTTTCTCTCCTAGATTTACTGTTGCCTCTGATCTTACACCTTTCCGGCTTCTGTTTTGTTCAGAGGACCAGTCCAGCTTTGAGGTTTTTTACACAGAAACTGATCCTGATGGATGGATGCTAAAAAAAGAATATATTGGAGGGATATCCGGCAGTGCAGAGGTTCTCGGGCGGGAGGGCCATCGGGGGCCCGCAGTGGGGGCCGCAGCACTGGCCGCAGCCCAGCGGAGGCAGGCGGGCTGCGGTGGGCGGCCCCGCACTGGGCGTGGGTGTCGGCGAGCACTCCGCTGCCCTTGCTCTCCCGGCGTCGCCGCACAGGCAGGGTTCCAGGAGGGGCGGCAGATGGCGGGTCTGTGCCAGGCCTGCGGGCTTTAGCTCATGCCACCCGTGCTTCCCTACTACAGAAGACGCAGATGCTGGGCAGCCCACGATACTTACCTAAAAACAACAGCAACAACAAGGGTCCACTATGCTCAAGTTTATTTGGGTCTCTTTAGTTGAATATGTGGTTTGTTTATTTTTATTCTTTCTTGTTTTTTAATCAGCACATATAAAATGAATTTTCCTTCTGAGTATGACTTTGGTTTCACACCTTGTTTTCGCAGATAATATAGCTCTTCTTTTTTCTAAATAAACTTGTAATTGCAGTTTGTTAGGATTTTTTTGCCTCCATGATTTCTTTTTTTATTTTTTTAAATATTTTTATTGACAAATCTTCACACACAGTCTATACATGGTGTACAGTCAGTGGCTCACAATATCATCACATAGTTGTATATTCATCACCATGATCATTTTTTAAAATATTTGCATCATTCCAGAAAAAGGAAAAAGAAAAAACTCATACATCCCATACCCCTTACCCCTCCCTCTCATCGACCACTAGTATTTCAATCTACCCAATTTATTTTATCCCTTATCCCCCCATTATTTATTATCCTCTTTTTTTTTTTACTCATCTGTCCATACCCTGCATAAAAGGAGCATCAGACACAAGGTTCTCACAATCACCAGTCACATTGTAGACATTATATCTTTAAACAATCATCTTAAAGAATCGAGGCTCCTGGAACACAGCACAACAGTTTCAGGTACTTCCCTCCAGCTACTCCAATACACCATAAACTAAAAAAGGATAGCTACATAATGCGTAAGAATAACCTCCAGGATAACCTCTCAACTCTGTCTAAATCTCTCAGCCACTGAAACTTTATGTTGTCTCATTTATATCTTCCCCCTTTTGGTCAAGAAGGTTTTCTCAATCCCATGATGCCGGGTCCTGGCTCATTCCAGGATTTCTGTCCCACATTGCCAGGGAGGTTTACACCCCTGGGAGTCATGTCTCACGTAGGGGAAGGGCAGTGAGTTCACCTGCTGAGGTGACTTAGCGAGAGAGATCACATGTGAGCAACAGAAGAGGCTCTCTGGGGATGACTCAGATATATGTAATTGCAGTTTTCATTTCCTCTTTGACCCAAATGTTACTAGGATAATAAAAAATTTTCTTCTAGGCAATTTGATTTCTTCTATCCATTGTATATTAGTTTTCGACATAGTACTACTGTTAAGGTGTCTTGAAGTTTTTCTGCATAGCTTATTGTTATGTTAAATTTTGTAAATGTACCATGCAGACCCGAAAGGATAGGCATCCTCAGTTCCTAGGCTGCGATGATTTTTGTGCCTGTCTGTAATAGGAGCCTTGTACTCCACAGCAGCTCCTGGCTCGGAGGGAGACTTCAAACTCATGCTACTTGGTGCCACCAAGCAGCACCAGCTCAAGACCTGCCCTTCACATCACCATGGCCCGTCCAACCACCCAGCGGCCCGTCGCCTCCCCCCCGTTTAGGTGGGGGGCACCAAGTGCCCTAGGCTGTTTGACAGAGGCTGTCCCCAGGGCAGAAGCTGATGAGCTTCTAGGGACAGCGTGAGGCACAGCAGCTTTACTGCAAAGGAACAGTCTTTGGGCATTTGCTGATCTTCAGAGCTAGTGACAAGGAGGACCCCTTGGCTGTCTCTGGCACTCTGGACAGATGGGTCATGCTCCAGGAGAGGCCCGAGCATTCTCAGCCTCCTGTGCTCCTTGGCTCTCACCTCCTCTGGCCCATCCCAGGCACAGAGTTGTGCTAGAATGCACCGGCATCGCTCTGCCTTGGGCTTAGCCCAGCTGTTTAGTCTGCAGAGCATTTACAGCCCTTGTCACTGGTTCTGTAGAGAGGGACTCACTCCGTGTGTGTGAGCGGGTGGGGCTGGGGCAGGAAGCTCACAAATGAGTGCTTCAAAATCCTGGGAAAGATGGTAGAATAGGATAGGTCAAGCTCACCCCTGCTCCAAAGAACAGCTAGAGAAGGGACAGAAAAAAAGACCAGGAGGGCAATTCCAGGGTGCAAGTGACCTGGGGAGGGTCTTCAACATCACACAGGGAGGCCCTGGTTGGAAAGGCAGAAGAATTGAGATGGAGAGAACCAGAGAGTGGCCAGCTACTGCAAACAGCCTCACACATCCACTTCCAAACAGAGGCCCAGAGCCGTCAGGGGTGCGTGGATGGGGAGACGGGGATAAGGGAAGGGAACCATTTTGGAAAAAGCTTTAGAGCCACCAGAACTGACACAGCCAACACAATGGACAGAGGCCTGGGGAAGCCATTGAAGAAACCTGGAGAGAAAGCTAGCAGATGTCGCCATGTGCCTTTCCAGTGGAGAGAGAAACCCTGAACATCACTGGTCTTCTTGAAACAAAGTATCTTTCCTGGATGCCTTAATTTGGACATTTTTATATGCCTTCGTTTAGACATTTTCACAGCCTTAGAACGGTAAACTTGCAACTTAATAAATTCCCCTTTTTTAAAAACAAAAAAAAAGTGTTTTTTTAAATTAAGGATTATTAAACTAATTAGTCTGGCTTCAAAAAAATAGCATCCCATTGCCTATCTCATGCATCAAGCCTTCTGAGTTTATCATTCAAATGCTCAGTTTCCCAATTTTTTTTCTGCTTCATCTATCAAAGACTGAGAAGGTATATGACAGGCTGTTGCTGCTGTCATGATAGAGTCTGTTTACCTTGTATTTGGGAGTTGAGCTTTAAATCTTTTTATTCTGTCTTTGGGTGTATATGACACACTCATCTTCCTTGTGGATTGGACCTTTTATCCGTAGAAAGTAACATAATTTGTTCTATTTGTGGCTTTTTGCTTTCTATTTTGCTTTATCACATATCAATATTGCATCGCTATTTTTTCTTTGCATTTGCTTTCTGTGTCTTAATTGGTCCTTTATTTTTTTTCCTCTCTCTTTTTTTCAGGTATGAACTCTTATAAACAGAATAGACTTTAATTCTGTTTGTGGACGAAAATGTGTCTTTGCCTTTTCCTAGAGAGGTTTAAAACATTCACATTTATTATAAAAAGGATATATTGGGTCTTTGTCATTTTATTATATGCAATCTGTTTTCTTTTTCTTTAAATAGTTCCATCTTTTATCACTAATATTCGTTTGTTGCTCAAGTTTTCTTTACATTTTCGGCCCTTTTCCTTTTGGAAATTATACACCAGGTCTTACTCAGCCAGTGGTCTATCACATAGCTGAACGTATATTCTCCGTCATCTCAGTGAACGCTGTGTGGAGACAACAGCGTGACACTGATGAGTGGCCGGGGCCCCCAATCACTCCCTCCTTCTCAGCCCACCTCGGGCTTGGCCCCGGCCATCTCAGAGCCTCCAGCACAGAACACGTGGGCCCGCCTTCCCTTCTCTGAGACAGCAAAGGAACCAGCTTGAGACTGCAGTGCAGGACAAGGGCTTTATGACAGGGAGGTAAAGGCAGAGTAAAGATAATTTAAACAGAAATTTTGAGATAAAAGAATAGTGAAGTTGTTTTAAATTCAATAGAAAGGTTTCCCTAAGTATATATTTTCCATTATATAATAACAAAGAAAATGTGGAAACTATTGAAAAATAAAAAGAAGAAAAAATTACCTTTGGCTCTCCATCCAACCAGCCATTCTTAATATTTATCTTTTTTCTCCATGCAGAATTTAAACATAGCAATGTCATGACTATGCATATTCCTTTGCCATCTTCTTTGTTCTCTTAACGACATGAGCATTTCCTATATTGTCCTCTCCTCACAAACATCATTTTAATGACAATTTAATAACCAATCATGCAGGCATAAATATATTTGACCATTTTCCTATTATTTCACATTTAAAGGTTTTTCCCCCAAATTTTTCAATACTGCATTAACCACCTGTTTTAGTTTGTAAAAGCTGCCAGAATGCCATGCACCAGAAATTGAATGGCTTTTAAAAGGAGAATTTAATTAAGTTGCAAGTTTACAGCTCTAAGGCTAAGAAAATGTCCAAATTAAGGCAAGACTATAAAAATGTCCAAACTAAGGTATGCAGGAAAAGATGTCTTGACTGAAGAAGGCTGATGACGTTTGGGGTTTCCCCCTCAGCTGGAAAGGCACATGATGTCTGCTGGTTTCTCTCCAGGCTTCTTCAATGGCTCCCCTGGGAGCATTTGCTTTTTGCATCTCCAAAGGTCTCTGGCTGTGTGGGCTCTGTCAGTTCTGTTGGCTTTTTCTAAAATGGTTCTCTCTTAAAAGCCTCTAGAAAATAAACCCACCTTGAATGAAGACACACCTCCATGGAAACCATCTAATCAAAAGTTACCACCCACAACTGGGTGGGTCGCATCTCCATGGAAACATTAAAAAGCTCCCATCCAGCAATATTGAATGAGGATTAAAGAACTTGGCTTTTCTGGGGTCCACGACAGGTTCAAACCGGCACAACATCTTTTTCCATATTAAGTTTTTTCCATTGTATTTATGAATAGTTTCTTAGGATGGATTCCCAGATGTAAAATCAGTGCATCAAAGAACAATCCTAAGTACAAATTGATACACATGTAGCATAGTTATAATTACTACCATGATAATGGTCATTAGAGAAGAAAGGTGTTAAAAGGAAGCAAAGAAACGGGGATTTGTGTCTTCCACTGGCCTCGACTCTCGCGTCACTAAAAGGCCCATCACATGACCTGATACACACCCCAGAGGGCAGGCCTGGCATTCCTGGGTGCCTGGGTTCAAACCTGCCTCTCAGGCATTAGAGTAACCATGACCCCTCGATTCCCATCTCTGCCTCCCTTTCTCCCCAGAGAAGCCCCCAGGCAGACGCCCCTGTCATGAGGCATCTGAGCTGCTGGCGCAGTCCTGGGTAGGGCTGAGCCAGCCCCAGCGTCTGTGCAGCCCCAGCGGCTGTGCAGCCCCAGCGTCTGTGCAGCCCCAGCGGCTGTGCAGCCCCAGTGGCTGACCCGGCCCAGGGCCCAGTCTCTCCCGCGCCGGGCTGCATGCGGTGCTCAGAGTGGGTCCTGGGCTCCTTTCCTGTTCTTCGTGGCCTTTCCGGTCCCCCGGCGGCTTATCTGGGCAGGTGGGTGCCCGTCGATGAGCGAACAGCAGCCGGGTGGGTCCCGGGCGCTTTGCAAGACCACAACTAGGGACAAGTGCCAGACGGTCTTCAGGTATTGTTCTATGTGAAGCTGATGGAAAATCAGCTGACCGGTCCGAGGAAAGGCCAGAGAATTTTTTTCATTTTAAAATGCAGAGAAGAGGCTGAAGGGCTCTCCTGTATCCAGCAGTGAGGATCGGGTGCAGGGCAGCGTGGGGACAGCGATGGCAAACGGAACCAAGCGGTGAATGAATGCAGGGCGCAGTCCCCGGCAGCGTGCGGCTCCAGGGTTCAGCTGGACTCCCCCGTCGTGGCGCAGCCTGACGAAGCTCTGTGGGCTCCGCAGGTGCCAGTTTACGTTTCCATGGTTACCCCCGGGGCCGCTCCTCCGCCTCTAAGGAACAGCTTCGGAAGTCCCAGCTGATGGACGCGGCTCCCGCGGGCTCCTGCTGCCTCCTGGCGGCCTTGCCGACACCAAGCGGGGATGAGGCTCTCTGGACCTCGGCGCACGGCGGGGATGCACGGCACGTCACTTCCTTACCCTGCCAAGTCCTGCGGTTTCTCCAGCAAACCCGCGCCTCCCGCCGCGCCACGGCAGCCCCTCTGAGTGGGAGGTGGGCCCCACCGCGGCTGCAGCTTGGGGACTTGCAAACCCTTGGGCCACATCTGGGGCTCTAGCTGCTCAGGGCTCCTGCAGTTCTTAGGTCGAGAATCTCGACAAGGGCTGCTCCTTACCTCGGCGTCAGAGGGACGGGAAAGGCGACGACACAGGGGCCTCTATGCCGAGGCGGGGACTTCAGGGAGAGGACGTGGCCACGGAGCCAGCGGTTCCCACAGCCGCCCCTGCGTCCCGCCCTGCCCTCTCTCCCTCTGCTGACTTTACATTCGCCGGTCACTCTTCACCCCAGAGTTTACACATATGTATAATTTTGTTTATCATCGTCCACCACCAGGGTGAATATAAAAGCCGCCCCATGCGGTGGAACCCTCTGCAATGACTGACGTTCCCCCTCGGGGCCGTCCAGTCCCGGGGGCCGCTAACCACTGTGGCCACGGGTCACTTTAAAACGGCAACGGGGGATCTGGATTTTTATTTCATTTCGTTTCATTTTAATTAGTTAAAATGCAAATAGCCACAGGGGGCTCGCGGCTACCACATGGAGCAGCAGGACGCTGGACGGCAGGGGCGGCGGGCTTGGTGCCCTGCAGCATCCCCCCCCCCCAGCCCACCCCCAGAGACCTGCAGCCCGGAAAGGCCCAGTGAAGACGGAGGCCCACTCGCCGGCGGAGGCGCCGGGAACTGGAGGTGCTGCTCCCACGGGCATGGGCAGTGGGCACAACTGGGCCCCACCCATCGCCAAGACCCCTCGCGGACCCGGCGAGCTCCCTCCCTTGTGACCCCTGACTCCGACTCTCCGACCCCTGACCCTCCCTCGCGCAGCCTCCTGCCCAGGCGTCTGGGGGAAGCGGAGGAGCGCAGGGCGGGGCCAGAACTGCTGACCCGCGTCCCCTGGCGCCGACCCCCGCCCACAGCAGGCCTGGGCAGAGCTTCCCGAGGAAGAGGTTCTCCTGGCTCACGGCCGCACGCGCGCACATGCACACACATGCATGTGTACATGCACACACATGTATGCACGCGTGCACACACGCGCATACTGACAAGTACAGAATCAGACACACTATCATTTGAGCAGCAAATGAATCATTTAAGATTTTACCCCAGGAGAGCCCCCCCCCCCCACCAGCAGGCCTGCCTCAACCATTTCCCGAGGCTCAGTTTCAGGGAAAGCGCTCACACCTCCCCCCTCCTCCTGGGAGATGCTGGGAGGAGTCTCCCCCAAGATCTGTGAGTTCACACTCTTCGGCCTTTGCATTTTGTCTTACATTTTCTTGTTTTCCAGACATATATCAAACTTTATTTTAGGTGGCTTTGGAAGTTCAAGCCTTGCTCATAATTCAGGGGAATCAACTGACGTACTTGAATGTAGGCGACTACCTAGAATCTTCCGAACCCTGTATAGTGTGTTACGAGAGGTTGGGTCTACACAATACCCAGTAAGGGGGCTGGCGGGGAAGCCCCTGGGGCCAACTGATTTGGGTCCCACTCTGCTGGAGTGCCCGGGAGAAGCCTACTTGCTAAAAAGCAGAGTGTCCATTCCCCTAATGACCCATTTTCCTGAACTTCCTAGTCCTACGAGCAATTCTGAGTCACTCTGCGGAAGCACCCTTCGCTCTCAGGCCATGCCCAGCCCCTCAGAGGACCCCGTCCCAGGGCCCCAACCCAAGGGGCAGACCGGGAACAGCCTCCTTGGCTGGGCACCTAGTCCAGTCTACGACCTGCGTACCTGTCCATGGCACCCCTGTTTACCCACTTGATGTTATTTTGGTGTCTTTCTGTTTCCTCTGCTTTTCATCATATCAGTAGCTATTTCCAGCCAATCTTTCTAAGGATACGTCTACCTTATATTCATTTTTTGTTAGAAAGCACTACCTTATTACCTAGTTTGTATTTAATAAATTTCTAGAATTTATGTCCAAGGTATAAGATTTATTTCTTTGAAGTATCTCAATTCCACTTTAATGTATGTGGAAAACTGATTTTACAGAACTTATTACACCACAGGGATTTATTAAGCAAAAATCATAGCATACAAGAGGTGTATGCTGAATAAGTGAGTTCTGCCCGAATGGACAGAGACAATAGTTCTGGCAAAAAGGGTATTTGGATCCATTGCACTTTGTTTGCAAAGATATAAAAATAAATAGCTAAAAAAATTAGGGACCGCTACATACTAATTGATCGACCCAACATTATTTGCTTGAATTAAAAACAGTACTTTGTGATAGCGCAAGTTCTCTCCCCAATCTCTTTCTGCAGCCTGAGCCTTCCAAGGCTCAGGTAATTGAGGGGTACTGGAAATACGATCAGGTTCTGGGGAGAAGCAGACACTCAGGGTAATCAAGGACAGGAGCTAGGCCAACAGCACGACATGACGGACACATCTTAGATGGCCCACCTGGAGACAAGATGACCACAATGGCCTTTTTCCACCCCACCTGCGGGGTCTGAAGCTCCCTCACCCTTCTCCAGCAGTGGGGCCAGGCAAGCCAGAAATCCACCCCAAAGGCTTAATCCACAGACCGAAAATGCACACCCACGTCCATGATGTGGCCATTTCAAAAGGAAAAGGAAAAGGACCAAAGATGGAGGCAGGTGAGAATTCCAGGGGAAACTGTTTCTGCTCCTGCACTGAGCAGGTTATTATGGAATAAGGACAGGCATAGGGAAGAGACTGGGACTAAATAAGCACCTCCACATAGAGTGCCCCAAACTCTAGGAATGAGCCTAACAGTCGCAAATGGTACATGGGGGTGAGGGGGGTAGAGCAGCTCCTCTCCACTCCTTTCAGCCCCAAATGGATTTGACCACATCACCTAACCACGAGGGTGACTGAAGAGGTTCTCCTGACACGAGGCAGGCACAGCCCCCATGCACATCTCCACCTCTTCCCAGAACCACACAAGAGGACATTAAAGGAATAGGAAAGATACAGCCCTCGAGGACAAGGAGACTAGGAGAAGAGATGACAGATTAGAGATGCCCCCACATTTTGGAAAAGGGAAAGCGGTTGGGTGATGGGCACCGACTTTGGGAGCTGAGAGAGCAGGGCGCTTCCAGGCAGCCGCGGGGAAGAGAGCCGCAGGGAAGAGAAGCTGCGGAGTGCACATGCGCGCCTGGGAAGTGCGGGGAACTGGAGGCAAAGGCACCTCCATGGAGCCGGAAGCAGGGCGGGTTTAAAGCCTGCATGAGGGGCAGCTGGGGGTCCAGACGCCCGCGCCGAGCCCACACACGGAGGGAATGACTGCCCCTTCTTTGCAGGAGGCTTATTCTCCTGAGAAACCCTGGGCTGGACACACCCGGCACTGCGGGAGTGGAGAGACAGGACAGAGGCCCCTCCCCGCACCCTCCCTGCCCAGCAACGCTGGCACCCAGAGCGACGTCTCTAAGGGAAGGACAGAACTGATAGGATGCGCGGTTTGTTTGCGCCAAGAAGAATTCTTTGAGAAAGTTTGGGGCTGAATCAGTGATAACGACATTGAAAACCAAGGAATTAAGAAATAAAGCAATTATTTGAAATAGTATAATAATGGAAAGATAATCATTATATGTTATCTAGCTGTGAACAATATTTGGTTAATCATTATAACAATACAAAATATGAATGTGAAAAAAATTGTGATACCGCTTATTCTAGTTTGTTAGCTGCCGGAATGCAATATACCACAAACGGAATGACTTTTAAAGGGGGAATTTAATAAGTTGCTAGTTTACAGTTCTAAGGCCCAGAAAATGTCCTAATTAAGGCAAGTCTATAGAAATGTCCAATCTAAGGCATCCAGAGAAAGATACCTTGGTTTAAGAACGCTGATGAAATTCAGGGTTTCTCTCTCAAGTGGAAGGGCACAAACACAGTCAGGGCCCCTCTCTCAGCTGGAAGGGCATGTGATGAACATGGCATCATCTGCTAGCTTTCTCTCCTGGCTTCCTGTTTCATGAAGCTCCCTGGGAGGCGTTTTCCTTCTTCATCTCCAAAGGTTGCTGGCTCGTGGATTCTGCTTCGTGGTGCTGCAGCATTCTCTGCTCTCTCCAAATCTCCTTTATTCTCCAAAATGTTTTCTCTTTTATAGGAATTCAGAAACTTATCAAGACCCACCCAAATAGATGGAGACATGTCGTCACCTAATCCAGTTTAATAACCATTCTTGATTAAATCACATCTCCCGGGAGATGATCTGATTACAGTTTCAAACATACTGCATTGAATAGGGATTATTCTGCCTTTATGAAATGGGATTTAGATTAAAACATGGCTTTCCTTGGGTCCATACATCGTTTCAAACCAGCACACCGCTCAACTGAGAGGATGGGAAAAAGGGAACTATGGTAGTTTAGAAAATAATATTTTCATCTTCCATAAGAGGAAGTCAATAGATGATTTCTAAAATCTTAAAAAATCACAAATAGTATAAGCATGTTATCAACATTTTGAATTTTTAAAGCAAAATATTTTTATCAAAATATCAAAACTTAAAAACAAGAGAGGAGAAAAATTAAAAAGAGTTTAAACCATTTCACTTGAAGGGTGGAGATGGGGAATAGAAATTGAAGTTCAAGCAAGCTAGGGCATACTTTCCTTATGTCATGTAGTATTATTTGACTTTTCAATTATGCACATGTATTGCTTTATTATGAATTTATCTACATTTTTAAAAGAAATTTCTTGGACATATTTTAGAAATAAGTGCATGTACTCTTACCTTTCTCCCCTGACTCATCAGCAGGTGTGGATTTCTTAAGGGTGTACGAGAAGGAGTCACAGCTTCCATAACCTGGACCCAGGCTCACAGCTGACCAGTAGGACTGATGTGGTTGATTGGCTGCTCCATCCTTCCTTCCAGCCTAAGGGGCATCGCCTCTGGGATCATGGAACATAGCGGGTGCCCACGCGGCTTCCTGACACTCACCACGGGATGCCTGCTTTGGCAGCTAACAGAACGGCTCTCGGGGGTCGAAGGAGCCCTAAGACAAGAGGTGATGCTGCTTGTGGGGAGGCAGCAGCAACATCGGCGCTAGAGCCACTGGCAGAGCTCCCCAACTGGGAGCGGGTGTGTTAGCTGATGGGGTGATTACACATTATTTTACAACACCGGGCACTCCCATACAGTGCCCCTCCGAGGAGATGCCAGGGAACGTGCCTGATGGAAACCAATAGGTACAAATGCATTGTGTGGTGAAACTTTTTTTTATTTGGGTCACTTCTACAGAAATGGAAAATCCATAGACAAAATGATGGAGCTGGTCTCCATTGCAATGAAAAAGCAGGTGCTTAATTAGTGGGTTGTGGTTTTTTGCTTATTTGGTATATTTTCATCCTTTATTTTTAATCCATTTATGTCTTTATATGTAAAGTAGGTTTCTTATACATAGCATATAGTTGGGTCTTCCTTTTTCAATCCAATCTGGCAAGTTCTGACTTTTGATTGGAGTGTTTAGACAATTTACATTTAAAAAATTTTTTTTTTCCGCCACCCCTGGGCCTGCTGCAGGGGTGGGGGCCCAGGGCACTGGCCAGCGGTCCCCAGGCGCAGAAACCTGGTCAGCGGGCCTCGGCCCCGGGCCTAGACCATTTGCATTTAATGCAATCATTTATATGGTTAGGTTTAAATCTAACATCTTGATATCTGCTTTTCTATTTCTCCTATCTGTTCTTCATTCCTTTTTCCTCATTTCCAATCTTCTTTGTTTTAAATATTGTTTCAGGGACCAATATCATATCCACTATTTGTTTCTTAGCTATAGTGCTTTGTTTTATTTTTAGTAATTGCTTTGGGGTTTACAATATTCATCTCCAATACCTAACATCACATATATCTACAAATAATATTATACCACTTCACGTATAATGTATGAAGCTTACAACAATGTACTTCTATTTTCCCCCTTCTAACCTTTGTGTTATCATACATTTTACATCTATATATGTTATAAAGTGTATCAGTCAGGGTTCTCTAGAGAAATAGATCCAACAGGAGATACCTGTACATATAAGATTTATAAAAGTGTCTCACACAACCATGGAAATGCAAGAGTCCCAAATCTGTAGGGCAAACTGCAAGGCTGGCAACTCCAATGAAGGGTCTCTACAAATGCCACAGGAGAGGCTGGCTGGCTGAAGAAGCTGTGAAAATGTTCTCTTCTCCCAGTCTTCAACTGCTTGTCTCAAATCCACCTGATTGGACTATCCCATTTGTGGAAGGTACACCCTTAGTTGATCACAGATGTAATCAGGCATAGCTTCAATCAACTGACTGATGATTTAATAAAGCAGCCTTCTCATTTATCAACCAGCCACAAAATATCTTTACAGTAATTGTTAGGCAAGTGCTTGCCTGACCAGACAACTGGGCATCATCACCTGGCCAAGTTGACACCAGAACTTAATCATCATATAAACCATGCAATATGTTGCTATTATATTTGCTTTAAACAGTCAGTTATCTTTAAATGAAACTTTTAATGCAAAAGAAAGATTTTCATATTTGTCCATATGTTTACCATTTTTTATGCTCTTCATTCCTTTGTGTGAAACTCAATTGACATTTGGTATAATTTTCCTTCTGCCTAAAGAACTTCCTTTAACATCTTTTGTAGTGCAGATCTACTTGCAATGAATTATCTCAGATTTTCTGTTTGTGAAAAGTTTATTCCACATTCATTCTTAAAGAGATTATCAGTAAGTATAGAATTCTAGGTTTTTTTCTTTTAGCACTTTAAAGATGCTGTTCCACTGCTTCTGGCTTGAAATATTTTCTTTCATGTAGTCTGCAGTCTTTCTCTTATTTTTGTTTCCTGTGTATGTAATGTCCTTTAATTTCTGGGTGTTTTCTGGGTTTTTCTCTTTATTCCTTGTAGTCAGCAATTTGATGTTTTTAGACGGCCAAGAAGTAGTTTTTGGTAGGCACAAATCTGGCAAGGGCAGATTTGAGTGCAGGGCCTGCCACTTGTCCAAGGACGACGATTGGGGATGTATTTGACTCCGCAGCCATCTGGGATGAGGCATTTCTCAACCTCCTTGTCTTTGGATTTGTCAGCATTGAACTTGGTAAAGCCCCACTTCTCAGAGACATGGATTTTCCGGTGGCCAAGGAACTTGAATTTCGCCCTGGGCAGCACCTCAGTCGTGTGGTCCTGTGCTGAAGCTTGGTGCAGACGGACATGATGGCCAGCGTGGTCATCATGTGGCCAGCGTGGACCTTGACCACCGTACCCTGGGGCTTTCCAAAGGCACCTCACACAAACACAACTTCTCAGAGACGGACGGCCTCACAAAGGTTTCATTAAATAAATCCTTGCTCAGTATGAAGTCTGCTCCCAACTCTGTACTTGGCCCAAACCCCTTAACAGTGAACCAAATCCCTGGAAGAGGTGAATGAGCCTGGAGTTTTTGGTTCCCCTAATTTTCTTCTTTAACATTCCATGGCAGGTATACCCATCAGACTTCCTGCAACATTTGTTCTGCCTACACCGTACAACCTGAAAGTTCTGATTAAACACCGTGACGGGGAGTGAGGAGGATTTGGGCCAAACTGACCAGCTGGGCAGGGAAAAGCAACTCTGCAGCAACTAGTACTGTCTTTCAGAGAGAAGGTTAGGGTTAGGGTGAGGGTGAGGGTGAGGGTGAGGGTGAGGGTGAGGGTGAGGGTGAGGGTTAGGGTTAGTGTTAAGGTTAGGGCCAGGAAAGTGGGAGGCCAGCTTCAAACAGTTCCTGTCCCTCAGGTTGTGGCACACAATTGGGGTACAGTTCACCCCAATTCTAACTGAGTATTCCCCCTTAAGTGTCCTCAGGACACCCTGGGCCAGGGAAAGAGCGTTC
>PVIY010036919.1:0-25075 GCA_004026745.1 Myrmecophaga tridactyla
TGACCATGCCCTCCCTCGGAGACTGTCATCTTCACAGCCATTAGTTCATTTAATCTTCACACAACCCCCCCGTGAGAGGAATGACTTCCTGTGTTCAGATGGAAAACCTGAGGTCTAAAGGGAGAGGGGATTTGGTAGAGGTCACGGAGCAGAAGCTGACCTCCACCTCGCTTCCCCAGAGTTAACCCTGGGAATGGCAGGCCTCCTCCACCTTTCCCCTTCCCTCTTGGGGACAGCAAGTTCTTCCTGCAGGCCTGGGAATAGGCCCCGCGTCCTGGCCCCTGGGCCAGCGGCCATGCAGGCCGTAGCAGCCCTAACCCCAGAGCCTTACCAGGCTCCACGGTGGGCGAAGGAGTGAAAGGGGACACCGGAGGACCGGCCCTACCTTAAACACAAACATCTCGCCCCGGAAGAGGGCCACCGTGTTGAAGTTGCCATCACAGATGTTAGGTTTGGCGCCTGGTGTGGATGGCCGGTCCCCGAGGGGTGGCCGCGGGGGCCTGGGCTGCCGCTCGTGCTTCCTCTCCGACGGGGAGTGAATCCTGCGGACCGGAAGCGTGGGGAGGGGCCTTGTGGGCTCCAGGGGCTCGGCGGGGGGTCCTGCAGAGAGGGGCCGCATCTCAGAGGAGGGGCCAGCCGTTCACTGCGTCCTAGCGCCATCGCTTTCTCCCCATCCCACCCAGCTCTGAGATGAGTGTGTCACCCTCCAGCTCCTGCACCCTCTCCCCATTTCTAAGCCCCCGTTCTTTTCTGAGAACACAAGCCATTTGTTGGGGACTCTTTCATCTTTCCACTCCCAAATTTGCTGTCTTCTCTTTTTGCCTCTCCGGTAATACGGCTCAGAGCCCAAACCCTCTCCTGCCTTCTCCCCACTTGTCAGTTCTTTCCCCTTCTGGCATAATCAACATTTCCCTTTCTCCTGCATCATGCAAAGTGGCTCATCTAAGAAAAAACACAAACAGTTCCTCAATCTACATCCTCCTCCAGACTGAACCCACTGGTCTGTTATATCTCTGCTACTCTTCATGCACGCTGGCCCCACTTTCGTTCTTCTTCCCACTCAGTTCTGCTTCTGCCCCATCGCCCACTGAAACTGCTCTTGTTCGGGTCACCAGTAACTTCCATTTTGCCAAATCTAAGGGCCACTTGACGCAATATCTTAGGGTTGCTTCTCAAACTCTGATGTGCACATGAACCAGCTGGGAATCTTGTTACAATGCAGATTATAACTCATAAGGTCAGGAGCCGGGCCTCAAATTTCGAGAGTCTTCTAGCTCCTAGGTGATGCCGATATTGCTAGTGTGAGGCCCAGCTTTGAGTCGCAGGATGATAGGACACACTTTCCTTGAAACATTTTTCTCTCTGTTTCCAGGATACTGCATGTTCTTGTTTCTTTCCAACCCATAGACTGTCCCAGATCAGCCTCCTTTCCTCCCCCACCCTACACTTGAAAGGTTGGAGTGGCCTCGGCTTAGCTCTGGATCCTCCTCTGTCTACATTTGGATCCCTAGGTCAGTGGTTCCCAACTCTGGCTGCATTTTAGGATCACCTTGGGAGTTCCTAAAACTCCTGATGCTCAGCAGCAGCCCACACCAATTAAAATGGAATCTCTGGGAGTGAGGCCTGAGGCCTGGGCATCAGTATTTGTTATTGGCATTCCCAGGTAGTTCCAGTAGGCAGCCAGGGCTAAGAATCATTCCTCTCGGAGAGCTCATCCAGGTTCACAGCTTTAATGACCCACTGTAGCAGAGCTGAACCACAGAACAAAGAACACGCTCTGAGGATGGAAATATTCTTCTGTACGTGCGCTGTCCATTACAATAGCCTCTAGCTACCTGTCATTATTGACACTTGAAATGTTCATCTAGATCTCAGCGTGACTCAGGAACTGAGATTTAATTTTTTTTAATTTCAATTAATATGAATTTAAACCTCAATAGCTGCATGTGGCTACTGGCTACTGTACTGGACACCGAAGAACCCAGGGACTTTGCTGTCATTCTTGGCCCTCTCCCCCCGATCTGTCAGCAAATCCTGTCCACTCTCCCTTCAAAATGTTTCCCAGTCCCTACCTGGTCTTCTGCTGCTCATCTGTGGAGACCCTGCCCCTTCCCCAGAGCTCTGGGTGGGCCACCTCCTCCGGGTGTTGGGAGGACGCCCCTACCTCAGAAGGGCACATTCTTTTTTGGTGCTGTGTTGACATGCCTTTGCTCAAGTAAACTGGTCCCATCTCATGTGACTCATTTGACAAGAACAAGAACTTCCCATACTAGTGTGAACAGAAAACTGGGAGACAGCCGTGGTAGGAGGCTTTGCATAGCTTTTCAAGCTAACAGCTTAGCCTCTCATTTTTCCTTTTTTTAAGAACAAAGCTCTGGGTCCTTCTCTGGTAGGGGTGGTAGTGTCACCATTCTTAGGGTAGGGGTGACACTCTTGAGAGCACTCTGTCACCATCAGGTGGATGACTGAAGGATGGAACCACAGGAGAGAGGGAGGCATGTGCAAGGGGAAGTGGGTAGAGAAGACGGTAGGTTTCTACTTAATTTTGTGCATCCTAGTCTCAGGTCAGGCCATCCTCGAGGTTTCCCAAGTGTGCCAGGAAGGGAGCCTTGTCCACTCTGGCCAAGCAAAGACATCAGAAGTT
This sequence comes from Myrmecophaga tridactyla, assembly GCA_004026745.1. NCBI lineage: Eukaryota > Metazoa > Chordata > Mammalia > Pilosa > Myrmecophagidae > Myrmecophaga > Myrmecophaga tridactyla. The sequence continues at coordinate 2,645 of PVIY010036919.1, forward strand.
TCTAGAGGTCAGAGACTAGTCAGAGACGAGGGTAGGACCTGAATCCAGGCCCCCCTGACTGCCGGCCCAAGAAGACAAAATAACAGTAGATGCAGAAAGCAGAATCCAAGCCCAGGGAACCAAGAAGGCAGCGTGGAAACAAGAAGCCAGCAGCTGCACACAGATGGATAGCGGCAGTCCCAGCCCACCCGTCCCCTACATGCTCTCCCCTGCCACACACCGTAGATCTTCTGGATGCCCTGGAGATCATCCTGGGGCAGCTTGAAGTTGTGCGTCTCCATGTACTGGTAGAAGGGCGCCATGATGGCGCTGGGGTCGTTGGAGTGCTCCAGGCCCAGCGCGTGGCCCAGCTCATGCACTGCCACCAGGAAGAGGTCATTCCCTGTGGAAAGAGCAGTAAGAGGTACACAGCGCACCCACTAATGCTTCAATCAACCCATCCATCCATCCGTTAATTCAGCAAAGGTTGAGCATGTGCTTTGTGCCCTACAAAGGGACATACAGAGAAATCAGACACAATTCCTGCCTTCCAGAATTTTCAGAATAGTAGAGAATATGGTTGAGGAAACAAAGTAAGTGCAACAGGGGGTCCTGGGTGCTTGAATAGATGTCTGTAAGGGGCCAGTGGGGACTCTGAGGACGGAGGAGGCATTTGAACTTGGAGAAAGTGTTCAGGGAGGTGAAGCTTGTGTCTTGATAGATAAGAAGTTAGCCAGGAGGCGGATTCAGGGGGTAGGAGAGGAAGAGTGGGGGTGGTATTCCTGGCAGAGGGAATGCTATAAACAATGTCCAGGGACAAGCAGTTTTATTCCACTTGGCTCTGGAACAAAGCATGGGGCGGAGGGCCAGAGAGAGATGAGGTCAGACAGGCTGGCTCACAAGGGCTCTGTAATGCCCTACAAAGAATTTGGATTTGCTTTCTGGCCAGTGGGGGGTTTAAGCAGGAATGGGGGTGGATGGTAAGATGAAATCACTCTGGCTGCTGTTGGAGGAAGGATTAGAGGGGAGAGAGGCAGAGAGATTCAGAAGCTGGTAGGGTCCAGGTGAGCGGTAAAAAGGGCCTAAGCCAAGAGGGAGGACCAAGAGGGGAGTTGCGGGACGGCAGGCTGGCGGGCAGCTACAGCAGGCCCTGAACAAGGAGGGCCCCGTTCATGGGGCAGCTTTCAGTCGGACGAGACCTCAGTCTGGCAATATCTCAGGCATCAAGATCAAGGCAGGGATTCAAGTGCAGGTGGAAACAACAACATCCAGGTGCTGACAGTGGATTTTGAACTGAGGAGGTCACATGGGCCCCTGCGAGGGACAGCTCTGTTCGCTACCTCTCTCTGAACTTGGCCAGTAGGCTCACCCCTCTAAGTCTCAATTTCCTCACGGTAAAATGGGGAAACCACATCGACTGCACAGGGTTGTGTGAAGATTGAGTTAAGATAATATATTTCAAGTAGATAGCACTAAATGGTAGCTGTTGTTACCATATATAAGAAAGAAGCTTAGTTAGTGGAACAAACCCATTAATAGGAAAGGAAGCACAGGCCAGTGGGGTTTTAGCAGCCAGGTCCTCTTTAAATTCCCCTGAGCTTCTGGAATTAGACCTGGGAGAGAACAAGACCTGAATTTGATGGTATGGAGATATCAAGCTTTAGGAAAGAAATGTAAAGTGCAGGAGTTAGGCAGGTTATTGTCAACTCCTGGCTGCCCAGTCACAGACCCCTGCTGACTTTGACCCCTGACCTTCGTGTGCCCCTTGAACCCTGCCTGTTCTCCCAGCCCTAAAGCATCTCTCAACCCATCCCTGCCACTGCCAAGGCCAGGGAATGCTGTCAGGCACCTGCGAGGTGGTCAGGAATCCTACTGCCCCTTGGGGGGGCATCAGTGTCAAAGTTGACTACCCAGCCCAGCCCTGAGGGCCATGTAAGGGTCCAATGGGGTAGGTACCGCCTCTGGCTTCCTGGCTATGGTCTTGGGAGGAGAGAAGAACCAGACCGGGGGAAGCACGTGAGGGCTGCTCTGCTGACGTGCCCAGTGTCCTCAGTGAAGCTGCGTCTGAGCAGTGGAAAGGAGGTGGGTGTGCAAGATTGGCCAAAAGCCTGGGGCTGGCCTTCTGCTGGGGCAGGGCAAGCTGGCAAGAGAATGCTGGGCCACCCCCAGCTCCTTCCTTAGGTCCAGCTTCCTTTGGCAGCGGGGAAGGCTGAGATCATCTTGGAGCTCCATCCCAGCACAGGCGGCTGCTCCAGCCAGCGGAAGGCAGCTCTGCTTCCTGGGGTCCTGGCCCGGCTCTGCTCCTGGCCTGGTCTTTGGCCTAGACAAGCTGTTCAAGGCCTTGGTCTCCAGGCCAGGCTCTTGCTCAGGAGCCAGCCACAGGGGTCTCAGCTGAGAGCCAGGGAGCAGGGCTCTGTCACTCTGTTAACCTCTGTGCCCGAGTCCCTGCACAGAGCAGGAGGGACGCCTTGAAGGGAAGAGGCCTGTGGGTTTATTTCAGGGACCAAAAGGAAGAGAAAAGCTGGCATCCTACTGCTCAGGAACCCCCGAGAGCAGATAATGGGAGCTGCTCTAGGAGGATATGAAGGAGAGGGGAGAGGAGCATGACTCCTGGAGCTTGCAAGGGGAAAGGAGAGTTATGAGATGGAGAGGCCTGCCACGGAGAAGCCCCCAGTGGGTAACTGGAGGGAGGCTGCTAGGGTCTCCCCTCCCCAGGGCGTGAGCGGCAGGGAAGTGGAGCCTGACTGCCCAATTTTGAACCTCCAGTTCTGTCATGTCCTCACAGTGTGACATTTTAAATCTCTTCCTGTGTAAGCTAATAATGTACCTTCATGCTAAGAATGGGGGTGAGGATTCATGAGATGAGGTGTAAAAAGCGCTCATGCTGGTTCCTGGCCCAGGACTATTACTAGCCATCAGCAGGGTGGGGTGAGCTGCTTGGGAACACCAGCACCCCTGCTAGGGACTATTCCTACGGCTCTAGGGGCGCAAGTCCTTTTCTCTGCTTCCTCTCCTCCTCATGGGTCCCTCCAGATGTGGCGATTCCCAACTCATTGACTCCCCACCCCCCAAAAAGGATATTCATTTCCTAACATTTCCTTTCGCCTCTATTCTTTGGTCAGTGCTGCCACTCCACCTGGCATACCCCACTCCTTCAAAGTTCAGCTCAAGGCCACATCTCCCCAGAAGCATGCCTTGATTTCCCCAGTTGGCAGTGAGTACTCCCTCCCCTGCCCTCTCCCAGCAGTTTGGACGGTCTTTATGGCACTGACCACTCTCTGCCTGCCATTACAGCCATAGGACACCCTCTCATCTGCCCCAGGACCATGAGCTCCTTGAGGGTAAGCTTTGGGCTTGGCATGGCTAAGTGACAGCACCCTAGGTGGAGTAGTGCCAAAAATTCAATATTTTTTCCGGGTGTGGTTCTTGGACACGTGTGGCACAACCACCTGTTAAAAATGCAGAGTCCTGGGTTCAGATCTGACTCGGTCACTTCACAACTGTGAGAAGTCCTTAACCCCTTGGAAAATGGAGATCAGAACCCCTGCCTGGCCTTCCTCCCGGGATGGGGGAAGAGTCACCAGGTGATGGTGATGGAAGGGCTCTCTGCCCTCTGCTCTTCCTGTCTTGTCACCTTCCCCCATGCAAGAGCAGCCTGGGCTAGGCTCCCTCCCAGGCAGAGCTTAGTCAGTATCTGCAGACATCACAGGTTGATTCATTTGAAAGAGACAAGGAAGTAGACCCAGGGACTGGCTTAAAGGTGGGGTAGGTGAGTCTCCATAGACGCTATAGCCAGGTGGAGAATCAGAATCACCTTTATAATCCTGTGATTCTCCAGGAGAGCCTTTTACACACACAGATGCAGGAGATTCTGGTTCTGGAGGTTTGGGTTGGGGTTAGGATTTTTTTTTTTTTTTAAGTTCCCCAGGTGAATTTTATACTGGGCGGGACAGGTTGACACACCTGAACCAAATGATCAATCTTAGTATCACTAAAAGTGGGACACTCTGTATGGTGATGCCTCCTGCTGTGAGGCAGCGGAAGCACTAGCACCACCTGGGAAGTATTCTTGCCAAAAAAGTGAATCTGAATCTAGCTCTGCCTATAGATCTCATGACCAATATTCAAGAAATACAGGAAAGAGAGACATGTTAAAAGTGACCCTGAATCAAGACTAGCCAAATGACTATATTTAGGACAAACGACCCAGTTTTTTCAACAAATAAATGTTATAGGGGTGGGGGCAGGTAGAGAATGGATTTAAATTAAAAGGGCTTGATGAGACTCATGGGACTTATTTGGGTTCTCATTCTAGTAAACAACTGTAAGAGATATTTTTGAGATAATTTGGGAAAATGAACACAGACTGGGTATTCGATTTTATTAAGAAACTTGTTAATTTTGCTGGGTTTGATGATGATTTTGTGGTTATGCTAAAAATAAGTCTTTACCTATTAGAGGTAAATGCTAAAGTATTTACAGGCAAAATGACATTATGCCTGGGATTTTCTTCAAACTATATCAGCCAGAAAATGAAAGTGGGGTGGGGAGGGTGGACTGCTAGGAGAAGAAATAGGAGTGACGCAATGATGATTTTTGCTGACGCAGGGCAATGGATACCTGGGGGTTCATATTATCCTTCCCCCTACTTTCGTGAGTTTGAAATTTTCCATAATAAAAGTTTTTAAAAAGCAGGAAGCCAATAAACCAAAAGTCCCCACTAGACTCTGCTCACTCCCATGCGGAATTTATGTGGGAATTAAACTAGAAAATAGACAGGTGCTCAGTAAATCCTGGTTCCTTTCTCTCCAAAACCCATCTGTGGTGGTTTGGAGCTATGTATCCCAGAAAAACAAGTTCTTACACTTAATCCATTCTGTGGGTGTGAACCTGTTGCCTATAAGAACTTTCGAGGAGGTCACTTAGACTAAGGAAGGAGGGGCTCAACTGAATTAGGGTAGGTCTTACTCCTCTTACGGGCATGCTTCGTAAGCAGAATGAAATCCAGACACAGAGGAAGCCAGGGGGTGAAGGTGGAAGTCAGTGGAACTCAGAGAGGCCAGGAGAGGCTGCCACGTGTACTGCGATGGGACGGAAAGTCAAGGACCAAGGATCCGCAGCAGCCAGCCCCAGAATGCCAGTCTTCTGGGAGGAAGCATCGCCTTGACCGTGCCTTGATTTTTGACTTCTCCTAGCCTCAAATCCGTGAGCCGGCAAATTTCTGTTTTTAAGCCAACCCACTTCATGGTATTAGTTTTAGCAGCCAGGAAATGAAAACCTCACTCTAGGGCCATCCGCTGAAGTCCAGTTCTCTACTGCTGTGGCTATGAGTTGCATCTGGATAGTTCATGCTCAGCTTTCCAAAGCAGAGAAGAGTCCTGTCTCTTGTCAAGAAGACATGAGCCACTTGGAATTTCTATCAGAGTTGGCAGTCTTTCATCACAGGTGGGATGGGGCAGATGGGAGGGGTCCTGGGGCGGGGCCCATCCATAGGTCCCAAATCCTTCCTACACAAACTGCCTGAAGATCTTGGGGTTTTCAGGTTGGGCCCAATTTTTAACTCTCCAGCAGCAGCCCAGCTGGTGTAGGAAGTGCAAACTACCAGAGCTAGGAAGAAGGGAGGTCAGAAGTGTAGGAGTGTCTGCCCAGTGTTTCCTCTGGACAACAACCCTGCCAACTTTCTCTTATCTCTTTCAGGAGTATAACTTCAATCTTATCAGCTAGCAGTGCCTAGCACATCACAAGGGCTCCAAAATGTTAGCTCTCTTCTCCTCACACCTTATCAGTTAGCGCAGGCAACCATTTGTTGACAACCATCCAAGAATGAGAATTAGATAATGAACAGGTACTCATAAAGCCAGGAAACACATCCAGGATATAAAGGGAGAGGTATCAGGGCTAAGAAAATGGAGGGTGATAGGAAAGAGAACAAAAAGAAGGAGGAGGGGGCGAGGGAAATTTCACTTTTCCTAACTTTGCCTGGGCTGTGCATTGGCCAAACATCTCCTGAACCAATCACTGCCAGATGAGCCAAGAGCTGCCAATCCCTGCTCTGTGCACGGATAGGCGGTGTTCTCAAGGAGGCAATCCACCTCATCAGACACCAAACACGGCTTCTGAGGAAATGGGCCTTCATGGATCTGACCTCTGTGTGAAGCCTCGCCAAGGTCTGGGAAAAAGAATGCCCACTGTTTCCCAAACTCACCTGAGCACAGGAGTCAGATGCTTCAGGGAAAGGGCCCGGGAATCCATATTTATAACAACCCCAGTTTGACTCTTAGCATCAGGCAAGTTAGGGAAACTCAGAGAGTAAACCAGCATTCATTTTTCAAGGTGATGAAACACCTGCATCAGAAACACCTGGGAAATTCATTAGACCTAGTGCAGATTCCCAGGCTATATACCAGACCGGGAAAATCAGAATGGCAAGAGGTTAGGGGTCTGCAGCCTGGAATCTGCATTCTTTAAAAAGGTTTCCAGGTAATTCTGGTGTACCCTGTGATTTGAAAACCATGAAGTTCAGCATGATGGGTGAGAGTATGGGCTTTAGTGTCATAATATCCATGTTCAAAGCCTTCTCCAACCATTCGCCAGCTATGGGACCTACAGTGGGTTATGTAATGTTTATCTGTACCTCAGTTGACCTATCTATAAAAATGGGGATCATGTGTGGAAAGCACTCTGAAGTACTTACAGTTATCTTTTATAATCTAACATCTAGAATCCTCCGTCCCTCCCTCCTCCACATTCCCACTGCATTTTCCTGGTACCTCTGCTATAGCTTTCTGTACACAAGGCTATAGCCTTGTGACAGGGCTAATTATGGACACATCTTTCTCCCCCACTCAACTCTGGACTTCATATCTTTAATGTTTGGATTCCCCTGGGCTTTGCATCACATGCTCCATTAGAGTTGGAAGGGCCCTCGGAGCTCCCTAATCCAGTCCTCCAGTTTACAGATGAGGAAAGAGAGGGTGAATGAGTCACCTTTAGTCATATAGGCAGGTAGTTGAAGTAGAGTTTGAGCCCCAACTCTGCCACCTATAATCTGTGTCATTTGGGATAAGTCCAAGCCTTTCTGAGCCCAAACTCCTCATCATGTAAATGGGCAGAATAATGTGCACTTGCCTCAAGTGCCGTGCGAGTAAATATTGATGAGGAAGCTCTTTTGCAACCCGAAGGGTATTGTTTCTAGGACCGCACACCATTTGCTCTTGCTCCAGAAATAGTAACTTAATCGTAATGGTGAAGGGCAAGTCATTCAAAGATGCTAGAAATTAGGGGGGCGTAGAAAGCAGAAACCTCTTCTATGGTATCCTCCAAGCCCTTCCCAGAGCTTCTTGCTCTGAGAACTGAGCAGCCCAGGACCGGACCCCTGTCCCCTCATGGTCTTACCATCATGGTTGGCATTTCCTAATGTCCACGGCTCGTCCGAGTCAAAGTGCGTATCGCCCCCAATCCCTGGGCCAGGGAAGTAGGCATGGGCCAGGAATCCCCCTTCCCCATCAAATGGGGAGCTGTCGCCATGGAAACCAGAAGCGAAGAAGATCATGATATCTGCCTCCTTCCGGTCACTTTTGATCTCATGATATGGCACCTCTTCAAAGGTCAGCGGGGTCACCTTCTGCCACACGTCAAAAGCCTGGCGAATAGCTTTCCTTGTGTCCAGCTCACCCACCTTTGGGGTGTAGTTGTGAATGCTGGTGAGAGACGGGAGGGTTATTAGGGAGGAGCAGATGAGGCAGAGACTAGCAGAGCAAAAGGGCCATCAAAGACTATAGGGCCCAGGGAGCTTCAAATTTTGAGCCCTAGAATTCTTTTGAGGGGCCCCAGGGGCTGAAGAAAAGGCTGAATAGGCAAAGCTCTGGGTTCCCACCCCTGCTTCATCCAGAGAACCTTTGGTATCATCAGTGTTTTATATCTGATTGCTGACCGAGTTTAGGTTGTATAAGGATTCCACTCGATTTCACAGAAAAAAAATAAGTTCGTGGATAGCATTTTTTAAATAATTTTTTTCTCCCAATGTATAAACGCATACACTTATAAAAAGTTATAAAACTATTCAAACAGCGGAGAAGAGTTTAAGTGAAAAATTCCTTTAAAAATCTTTGACATCTACTGCTTGTCTACCTAACAGCTGGTACAAGATGGGGTCTAAATGAATCAATTATAGATTAGACAATGCATGGTTCTCAACAAAGGAACACCACTATTTCTTGGTGCTCTGCCAATGCCCTAGTGGGGCAAGGGCTATCCTACCCATTCCATAGGTAGGGAAACTGAGGCCCGCAAGGGTTGGATACTATAAGTTATGTTCAGAGTTGGGTTAGAATCCACTTCTTCTGTCTCTTGATCCCTTCCACCTCTTCGAGAGGCCCTTGGGGTCTGTCCAACTTCTAACCATATTCTTCTTAAGTTCCTTCTCTTGTCAGATTTCTGAAAAGACCCTTCCTAGCTTGCCAGCAGGAGAGGCCTTAGTTCAACTCTAAGAATCTCTGTCTTAGTTCCTGCCTCTGAACTCAGGAATCCACATGCGATGGAACTAGAGCCTTGGGAGGTGCCGACCACAGCTGCCCTCAGCCTGCCCTGTGCCTGGCCCCTGCCCCAGCGCAGCCTGAATTCTGACGTCTGACTCTTCCAGAATGATGGCTCCATCATCCTGCTCTTGGTCCCTGGTCTGACCTGGAGATGGATCCTGGTTTCCTCCCGCAAGGAGTGACACTGAGGCAGTTCAGCTCTCTGTTCTCTCGAGTCCTTGAGAAACAACCAGAGCAGTGGGTTGGGAACCTCAGGTGAAGCCCATCAGGCTGATTGTAGGTGGGAGGGGGATCTGGGTCAGAGGAAGTGGGGTTTGGCAAGCAGTGATAAGGAGGGGATGAGTTCAGCCACATTCTTTATCACAGCTGAAAGTTACTGGACCATCGCTCCTCCACTTACTGTAACTAAAAACTATAAGCATCTAAACAGAACACAACTAATCAGCCCCCAAAGGACCAAATAAACCTGAAGTTGGAGTCCCAGCATCCTCTGGAAGCCACAAGAAGAACAAAGTCCCAGGTTCTCAGCACGTGCTCCTGAAGCCCATGTGCCTGGCCGTGGCCCTGACCCCCAGACCCGCCTACAGTGTGAGCCTCCCAAACTCAAGCCGGGAGAATCGAAGAGGGAAGGAGGAGGGAGGAAGTCAAAGCACCTGTAAGTGATGTGTTTTTGCCTCCACTTCTGGCCAGTCAGGGCATAGCGCTTGTGTCTCCGCCTGCGGCTCAAGTGGGGGTGATCAGGGACACCGCAGCGGGGTTTCTTCATCCACCTGGGCAGAGAGAGGACACACACACACACACACACGCACGCACGCACGCACGCACACACACACACACTGCTGTCACTGAACACTATAGTTAGGCACCGCCCAGTCCCACTCCCAGCCTGCTTGATGGCATGCAGCCTCACCCTGGACTTTGGGACCCCAGCTCTGATGGATTCTCCAACAGGAACACGACTGACTGACTGATTGATGGACTCATTCATTCATTCACGTACAATCAAATATGAAGAAATATGTAGAAGGGGCTCAGAAGAGCAGGGTTTGACAGTTCCAGCTCCACTGCCAATCTCACACCACCGAGTCACGGTGAGCCTCAGCTTCCTGTCTGTAACGTGGGACTTACCTAGTTCCTGCCCGTCCTCCTGTATAAGACTGTAGTGGGTCTCCAAAGAGAATATATTTGAAAACACTCTGGATTGTCACTATGTCACATCACTCTCCAGTAACTTCCCAAAACTCCTAGAATAACATCCTCACCTCTCCCACGACAGGCTTCTGGCCTGAACATGCAAAGCTTATTCCCACCTCAGGGTCTTTGCATTTGTTTGCAAAGCTCTTCCTCGCCACGTGGCTGTTCCTTAAGGTCTCTGCTCAGACGTCAACCCTTCAGGGAGGACCTCCCTGTCAACCTGGCCTAAAAAAGCTTCCTCCCACCAATCCCATGGCTATCTGCTCACCCTGCTTATGTTTTCTTCACAGGATTTATCATTACCTGACATTATAATATCTATTTGCTTTCTTATTTATTCCTTGCCTCTCCCATTAGATTCTAAGTTCTATGAGAAGAGGAGCTTGCCTGTGTCTGCAGTGTTGACACGGCGCCTGCCACGGGAAGGGTTTGATGACTATTTGGTCAATGAATGAATCAGAACCACCCAACAGTAGAACAGGAAAGCTTGGGAGACAGCAAATTCCCTTTCACTACAGGTGTTTAGGAAGCCCCGAAACCGCTGGAGGACTTGGAACGAAACTCCCCACGGCGCCCTTTACATTTCATTGTGATTTTAAATCTATTAGTCTGGGGCCTCTAATAAATGGTAAATTCTTTGAGGACAAGAACTATGTCATATTCATCTTTGGTCCCCAGAAGACAGCCCAGTACCCGGAACTGAGCAAATCCTGATGACTGTTAGTTTTCAGGTAAAGTTACGACAGGGAATGGTGGGCCTGGGACTAGGCAGAGGATTAACAGAAGGAGCCGGGGTGGGAGGTTTGGGAGATCACGGCGGGGGGCGAGGGGCGCCCAGGCCATCCCTACGTCTGTGCCTAATAATTGGGACGGCTGGAAGGGAAAACAGTCTGACCTCATTAGCAGTCCTGTTAAAATGCAGTTGCCATTGGCTATATAGAGAAAAGAAGACAGAGATCATTTTGACCAAATATTAAAAGCCCTCGAGGGCAGTGACCAGGCCTTACTTACTTATTTATTCTTTTTATACTTCACATTGCCTAGAGAGTATCCTATCCTCGTAGCCAATAGCAGAAGACATTTTGCTTTTGCCATTCATTGGCATAAAGATTTATAATATTCTGGGCCACAGTGGCTCAGCAGGCAGGAATGCTTGCCTGCAATGCCAGAGGACCCGGGTTCGATTCCTGGTGCCTGCCCATGTTTAAAAAAAAAAAAAATTTATAATTTTCTGAGTGTTTACATTCTTTTTTTTTCTTTTAATTTAGTTCTCAAAAAAACCCTGTGAGGTAATCAGAAAGTATTACCCCCATTTTCCAGATGGGAAAAGATAAATAAGTGAGTAATTTGCAAAATATAGGAAACGTTGAGGCCGGTCTGGAACTTAGTTGTATGAATAAAAGAACTAGTAATACACTTTAACAAACAGTGACTGGGGCTTCTAATTTTTTTTTTATCACATATTCATCATCATGATCATTTCTTAGAACACTTGCATCAATTCAGAAAAAGAAATAAAAAGAAAACAGAAAAAAATTCATACCTACCATACCCCTTACCCCTCCCTTTCATTGATCACTAGCATTTCAATCTACTAAATTTATTTTAACATTTGTTCCCCTTATTATTTATTTATTTTTAATCCATATGTTTTACTCATCTGTTGAAAAGGTAGATAAAAGGAGCATCAGACACAAAGTTTTCACAATCACACAGTCACATTGTGAAAGCTATATCATTACACAATCATTTTCAAGAAACATGGCTACTGGAATCCAGCTCTACATTTTCAGGCAGTTTCCTCCATTCTCTCTATTACACCTCCATTAACTAAAAAGGTGATATCTATTTAATGCATAAGAATAACCTCCAGGAAAACCTCTTAACTCTGTTTGGAATCTCTCAGCCATTGACACTTTATTTTGTCTCATTTCACTCTTCCCCCTTTTGGTCAAGAAGGTTTTCTCAGTCCCTTGGTGCCAAGTCCTGGCTCATTCTAGGATTTCTGTCCCATTTTTGCCAGGAAGTCCACACCTCTGGGAGTCATGTCCCAAGTAGAGAGGGGGAGGGCAGTGAATTTGCTGTTGTGTTGGCTGAGAGAGAGGCCACATCTGAGCAACAAAAGAGGTTCTCTTGGGTATGACCCTTAGGCCTAATTTTAAGTAGGCTTAGCCTATCCTTTGTGGGGTTAAGTTTCATATGAACAAATCCCGAGATTGGGGGCTCAGCCTATTGTTTTGGTTGTCCCCACTGCTTGTGAGAATATCAAGAATTTTCCACTTGGGGAAGTTGAATTTTTCCCCTTTCTCACCATTCCCCCAAAGGGACTTTGCAAATACTTTTTTATTCACTGTTCAAATCACTCTGGGGTTTATTGGGGCATCCCTCTGGACAAACCTACAAAATCTCATGCCCTACCCAAGGTTCCATGTACTCATGGTGTTCAATTAAGCTGTCCACATAAGTTATATTAAGAACTGCACTAGTCATTATATAGATATCCTTTTTTAGTTTATGGTGTTTTGGAGTGGCTGGAGGAAAGTACCAGGATATGGACAAATGTGTAAAAAAACAAGGATAAAACATAACTAAATAATAAGCGGGATGAAGGGTAAAAAACTAGGAAGATTGAAATACTAGCGGTCAATGAGAGGGAGATGTAAGGGTTATGGGATGTATGAGTTTTGTTATTTTTTTTAATCTTGCTTTCTCTGGAGTGATGCAAATGCACTAAAATGATCATGGTGATGAATACACAACTATGATGATATTTTGAGCCATTGTATAATATGCTTGGACTGCACGTGTGTGAAGATTTCTCAATAAAAATAGTTTTTAAAAAGAACAACAACAAAAGAACTGCACTAGTCAAAATAGAAATTTAGTACCAAATAAACATTTTTTGCTTTAGTCTCACTCATAAGTTAAAATTTTAAAATATTAATTACCATTTATTTTCAACACCCCGCAGTATTGACATTCTTTGTTCTTCCTCATGCAAAAACATTTTTAAATTTGTGCATTTAGTCACTATTGTAACTCTAGGCATTCCTAGATTATACCATCTCAGTCTTTATCTTTTCCTTCTGATTTCCTTTGTGTGGGGCTTCTATTTTAACTTTCAGTGCTTAGCACAAGGGGACCTATGCTTGTTGAATGAATGAATGAATAATGCGCTACATTTCCCAAAGCAGACACTCCAATAGGGTACTTTAGAATTGCTAGTTCCTTTGACTAGCAGTTCCTGGGGAAAGAACTGAGGGCCCCTTCTGTTATACCAAGGTTGAACTAGGCCTGGCGGGGCCCCTGGAGAAGCAGACCCAGGGAAAGGCAGCAATTGCCAAGGTTACAGGGCTGGGGATGAAACTAAGATTTCTAAATTCCACACCGAACGCCCTCCCCACTCAGGTCTTGGATTGAGTCTGAGCGCCTTCTTCCTCTCTGAGCCTCCAGAATATGCTCCCCGGCCTTGCCACAAAGAGGTGGGGGCAGAACTGTGAGCAGGGAAGCCAGCCTCTTCCCTCGGATCATTCCCTCTGCCTCCACCTTTGGCTGTCCACCTGTCACTCTCTGGACCCCATCCAACAAGCCTGGGGAGTCCTGGAACAGAACTCCAGGGCCAGGTGGTGCCTCAGCAGAAACAGCAGTGCCCTGCCCCAGGACACACGGCCACGAGGCCCACACACCGCCCTCAAAATAGCCTCCACTTTGTAAGGTGGCCGGGCTCTCCTTCATCAGCTCGCCTGGGGGCCCACAGCCAGCCCACTGGACTCGCAACAGCACCGGGTATTGTGATAGCCAAATGTGTGACCTCAGAACTTCAGAATCATGGAATCAGACAAACTCAGGAATATAAAATGTTTAGATGCAATATCAGGATCATGAAACCCAAGGCTCACCAAATACTTAAATCCCAGAAGCTTAGACTAAAAGACTCCTAGAAGTTGAGAGCCATGTAATTCAGCCCTCCCTCTTGAGGAACAAGCTGAGGTCAGGAGAGATGACTTTCTCAAGGCGTGACTCAGCCATGAGCACGTCCACCACCACAACTCAATTTCCTGCTCCTCCACCCACAAACTTTCCTGCTGTCTCCTACCTGAGCTCGGGCTCCCATCCCTTACCACCTCCTTCAGAGATTCAGTCCAGCTCTTTTCCACGTCTTCACAGCCTTCTTTTAAATGGCTAGTTCTTAAACACATTTAAACTTGCTCAACTTTCTCCCACCTTTTTAAAAAACCTCCATCCCTCTTTAGCTATCACCTTTTTTTTTCTATTTCCCTTCACTGTCACCCTTCTTGGAGGTCTGCTCTACCCTTGTGTGGTGGTCAGGTTCACGTGCCAGCTTGCCCAGGTGGTGGTGCCTGGTCATCTGGTCAGGCAAGCGCTGGCCTGTCTGTTGCTGTGAGGCTATTTCATGGACTTAAATCATGATCATGTTGGCTGCATCCACAGCTTATTGCATTTGTAATCAGCTAAGGGGCGTGTCTTCTGCAATGAGTGATGCTTAATCTAATCACCAGAAGGCTTTTAAGGAGGATTCAGAAGAGACAATCACTCTTTCCGCTTCAGCCAGCCAGCCTCTCCTGAGAGTTCTTTGAGGACCTTCATTGTAGCACCCAGCTTGTGGCCTGCCCTACAGATCTTGGAATGTCACATCCCCATAGTTGCATGAGACACTTTTATAAATCTTATATTTATAGATATCTTCTGCTGATTCTGTTTCTCTAGAGAACACTAGCTAATACACCTTGCCCTCTCTACTCCTTATTTCCGCTTCTCCCTGCTGCAATGTGACTTGGTCTTCACCATCTGGGGAAGTAATAAAGACCTCCTTGTTACTAAGGTCATTGACCCTTTTCAGCCATTATCCTTTTTGACCCTTGGCAGCAGCTGACCCTGTGGACTCCTCACTGCCATGAGGCCACAGGGCCTGGTCTCCTCTACCCTATGGGGTGCCACCTCCAGCTCTCTTCTCTCCCTCCTCTTTACACTCAGTCATTCTCGGTGGTTTCACTTGTTTGTTATTATCACCCAAGTATCTCCCTGAGATTCAGTGTCTTCTTCTGAGTTACACACTGGTGGAGCCAGATGACTGTGGTTTTCATGAAACTCTAAGGCTCCGGAGGGCAGGGATTATATGACCAAGCACAGTGCTTGGCCCACGCAGGCACTCAGTAAGTGACTGATAAATAGAAAAAGGGGAACGAGCATTGCTAACTCATTGTCATTCCAGAGTTCTCTGTATCCAGTGAAGTACATACATCTTGGGGGACTCCAGAGGGGAACTCTTGGAACCATAAATTGTTAGAGCCAGAGATGATTTATGAGATCATCCATAACCCAATCTCTCATTGTACTGATGAGGAAGCTGAGGCTCAGAAGGATTGAGAGACTTGTCCAAGGTCACACAGCAAGTTTATGGCAGGGCTGGGATTCCCCTCCCAATACACCCCCCCAGCTCAGATCAAAAAGGACACCTTGGGGTCCTCCCTCCCAGGGGATGCAGGAGGAAAAGGCAGAAAGGAAGGATGAAGATGGCGTGTATACAAGGCCATGTCAAATGTGAATCAAAATGAAAGTCCAGAAGGTTCAAAGAGACAGTGTCCTCTGCATATCTTACTCGATGGTTGTCTGATCCAACACACCGGTGACCGGAATCCCGTAAAACTGCTGCATAGTAGAGACTGCTGACTGCAAGGCCTTCCCTGAGTGCAGCGCCGATGTCCGGGCATCATAGGGAAGCAGGTAGCCATAGGACTTTAACCAGCTCTGAAAGACACGTGAAAGAAAAAGCTGCATTGTGCTGGAGAAGTCTCTGTCCTCCTGGGGCACAGGTCTGCCCTTGAAACCAGGGATTTTACTCCAGTGGCTCATGGATTCGATTTTTCCCTCCTTCACTCCACCCTGCACGCTCTCTCAGGTTCACCTCCAGAAAACACAGCTCTCCTCGCTTACTCCTCCACTAGAAACCTTTCGTTGGATCACTACTTGCTACGGAATAAAGATTAAATTTGCATTCCGGGCTTTCCACTACTCTGCCTCTTTACCCATTTTGTTAGCGGTTTCCACTGACTTCTGAGTAGACATGCAAGAGCACAAGTGCAGTTCATTCTCTGAAGAAGACTGGCCTGCTGGAAATGCTGCACCACCCAAGACCCATCGTGTGTCAGGTCTGCGACGGATGAAGAATCATGTTGTGCGATATTTTTCTTTTTCAAAAAATAAATTATATATTTTTTAAATTTATTTTTTGGTAGGATATTTCTTGGCCTGAGATTAAATACATCCTTTATGGCTAAGCAAAAAAAAGCAAGCTTTTATAAATAAATATAGATAACATAAGCAAAAATACTATTTAATTTAAATATCAATCAGTAATATGTGCACAGAAAAAAGTCTAGAAGAAAACGCATGAAAAATTGATAGAAAATTCCTTGTTCTTAGGAAGTATGCACCAAAGTAGTTAGAATTACAGAAAGGTGCAAAATGTCTGCAAATTATTATTTTTTAAAATTTATTTTATTTATTAAATGTACCAACATACAAACACAAACATTCTTACCATATGATCATTCCGTTCTGCATATATAATCAGTAATTCACAATATCATCACATAGTTGTATATTCATCGTCAGGATTTCTTAGAACATTTGCATCAATTCAGAAAAAGAAATAAAAAGAAAACAGAAAAAAATTCATACATACCCCCACCCCTCCCTTTCATTAATCACTAGCATTCCAATCTACCAAATTTATGCAAATTATTTTTAAATGAGGTCAGAATTAATATATTCAGATAGACGGAAAAAGAGAGAGAAGGAGCGAGAAAGCGAGAGAAAGAGAGAAAGCGAATACGGTAAAATGTGAACAGTTGGGGAATCTGGGTAAAAGGTATTCAGGAATTCTTTGTGCTCTTATTGAAAATCATCTGGAATATGCCAAAACATTTTTGAAAAAATTTAAAATAATTAACCATGAATATAATTTGATTAAAGTAGCATGGAGGACTTTTCTTTTTTTGTGAGCTTGTCTGTTTTCCAAGTTTTATGCCCGGAGTTAAAAAAAAAAAAAACTTTAAAAGAGCAAGAGAATCTGAAAGAAGCTTGGAAGGAGCAGCTCAAGTAAGCAAAGACTCTGAAAGATAGTAGAGTAATGATGGTTATTCCCACCACAAAGTGTGAGGCGATGGAAACCCTGAGAAACTAGAGCACCAGAAATGATGGTTGGAATCAGTCAGAAAACAAGGAAAACACTCATGTACTTGCTGAACCCACAAGTGTTTACAAGACTGGCTATCCAGCCTAGAAGGGGATGCCCCTGCTCCCACCCCACCCCCTGCACCCCACAAATAAACGAGTGTGAAGTGCAACTGAGCTGATGAAGGAGAAAGAGCTGAGAGAAACTTTTCCCCTTCTTCTCCATAGCTTTTGTTTCCAGTTTCTATATTAACAGTCTTATTGTGGATAGGCCATTTATTATTAGTCAAATCAAACTTTCAGGAAGGAGTCAGACTGAAATTATAAGTTACCATTTACTTCACCAAAGGTGACTATAACATCTTTACTTACTGCATAAGGATAAAAAGTCATCTGACCGATTATAAACAGAATTGTCAGAGTAATAAAAAGTCTGCAAATATCCACAACAGGGTAACAACTAACCTTCCTCATCTCTGGTATCCAATACCGTTTTTCACTCCAAATTATGGTGTGGAATATGATATTTTTTGCAATTTACCCCAGCACTGATTTTCCTTCATGCTTCTGTACATGTTTTCCTCTCTGCCTGGTACCTCTTTTTTTCTTTTCTAAGCAGTTTTATTGAGATATATCCAAACACCATACAATCCACTAAAAGCGTACAATCAGTAGTTCACAGCATTATCACATAGTTGTGCTTTCATCACCACGGTCAATTTTCATTACTCAAAAAAAAAAAAAAATCCCATATCCCTTATCTCCTCCCCCTATTAGTGACCCTTAGCATTGGTGTGGTTTACCTTTTACTATTGATGATTACTGTTTACCTATAGTTCATAGTTTACATTAGGTGCACTCCCCCATATACCACTCTATTATTAATTCCTTGTGATAGTGACATACATTTATTCTAGTTCATGAAAGAACATTTTTATATTTGCATACTATTAATCACAATCATCATCCACCACTGGATTCACTGTGTTGTACATCCCCCGTTTTACCCTCTAGCTTTCCTACTAGTGACATATACTGCTTTAAACTTACCCTTTT
Organism: Myrmecophaga tridactyla; assembly: GCA_004026745.1. Taxonomy (NCBI): domain Eukaryota; kingdom Metazoa; phylum Chordata; class Mammalia; order Pilosa; family Myrmecophagidae; genus Myrmecophaga; species Myrmecophaga tridactyla. The sequence goes on from PVIY010036919.1 coordinate 20,608, forward strand.
ACCCACAATCACACAAATAATTTGGTGCTGTCACTTACCATAATGTGCTACCATCACCTCTATGCACTTCCAAACATTTAGATTCAACCTAGTTAAATATTCTGCACATATTAAGTGTCTGCTCCCCATTCTCTAGCCTCATTCTATCTCCTGGGAGCCTATATTCTAGATTTTAACTCTATGAGTTTACTTATCATTAGCTCATATTAGTGAGATCATATAATATTTGTCCTTTAGTGTCTGACTTATCTCACACAACATAATGTCTTCAAGGTTCCTCCATGTTGTCACATGCTTCAGGACTTCATTCTTTCTTACTGCTGCATAATATTCCATCAAATATATATACTGTATTTTGTTTATCCATTCATCGGTTGATGGACACTTGCGTTGTTTCCATCTCTGGGTAATTGTGAATAATGCCACTATGAACATTGATGTGCAAATGTCTGCCTGTGTCCCTGCTTTCAGTTCTTTTGAGTATATACTAGTAGTTGGATCACTGGGTCATACGACAGGTCTTTACTTACCTTCCTGAGGACTACCAAACTGGCTTCCATAGTGACTGCACCACTCTACATTCCTACCAGCAGTGAATAAGTGTTCCTATTTCTCCATATCCTCTCCAACACTAGTATTTTTCTGTTTAGTTAATAGTGACCTTTCTGGTAGATGTGAAATGGTGTCTTGCATTTTGATTTGCATTTCCCTGATAGCTAGTGATGTTGAACATTTTTTCATGTGCTTTTTAGCCATTTGTATTTCCTCTTTGGAAAAATGTCTATTCAAATCTTTCGCCCATTTTTAATTGGGTTGTCTATCTTTTTATTGTTTAGGTGTAGGGCTTTTTTTATATATTCTGGATGTTAAATCCTTATTGGATATGTGGTTTCCAAATATTTTCTCCCATTGAGTAGGCTGTCTTTCACCTTTTTGACAAAGTCCTTTGATGCACAAAAGTATTCAGTTTTAAGGTGGTTCCATTTGTTTATTTTTTCTTTCATTGCTTGTTGTGCTTTGGGTAACAAGTCTAAGAACCTCCACCTACCACAAGACCTTGATGCCCCCCTACATTTTCTTCTAGGAGTCTTACGGCCCTGTCTCTTATAGTTAGGTCTGTGATCCATTTTGAGTTAATTTTTGTATAAGGTGTGAGACAGGGGTCCTTTCTTATTCTTTTGGATGTGGGTACACAAACTCTCCCAGCACAATTTAAGAGACTGTTTTGCCCAGTTGAGTGGACTTAGCAGCCCTGTTGACAATCAATTGACCATAAATGTGTGAGTCTATTTCTGAACTCTCAATTTGTTTCTATTGATCAATATATATGTCTTTATGCCAGTGTCATGCTGTTTTGGCCACTACAGCTTTGTAATATGCTTTAAAGTCAGGCAGTGAGTCCTCCAACTTCGTATTTCTTTTACAAAATGTTTTTGGCCATTTGGGGCCCCTTACCCTTCCAAATGATTTTGATGATTGCCTTTTCCATTTCTTCAAAGTATGCCATTGGAATTTTGATTGGTATTGCATTGAATCTGTAAATCAGTTTGGTTAGAAATTAGCAGCTTACCTGTATTTAACCTACCAATCAATGAACACGGAATGTCTTTCCATTTATATATGTCTTCTTTGTTTTTTTCTTTTTGTAGATTTTTTTTTTATGTCTTCTTTGATTTCTTTTCACAATGTTTTGTAGTTTTCTAAATACAGGTCCTTTATATCCTAAGTTAAATTTATTCTGAGATATTTGATTTCTTTAGTTGCTGTTATAAATGGACTTTTTCTTGATTTCCTCCTCAGATTGCTCATTATTAGTGTAATTTGGCAAAAATCTTTCATATTGCAAGGCCCAGCTCATAAATTACTAGTCCTGGAAGATTTCCCTGGCTTCCCAGGCTGAGTTATTTCCCCCTCCTCTGTGGCTTCAAATTCCCTACTTTAGAGCTTATAATATTGGGCTCTAACAGTCTCATCCAGACCCTGAGCAATTCAAGGGGAATGGTCCATATCTTACTCATCTATATACCCCCAGCACCCAGGACAGTGCCTGACACACAGAAGTTACTCATTTTGTCCACTTGACAAACATTTATTGAACACTTACTAAATGTTGGGCACTGTGCAAGGCCCTGGGGACACAAAGATGAATGAGGAACTCAAAACCTAACAAGTAAACCCACAATGAAAATATAGTGCTAAAAAGGAGGTGTGTACAGAGTTCTATGGGAGAATAGAGGAGGGGCGTCTACTTTCTAGTGACTTATGGACAAGACCATCCCTCACCCAAGACCAGGAGCGCTGCATAGTATCTGGTACTTAGTGATGCTGGGAAACCACAGCTGAACTGAATTGTTCACTCAACTTTCTTCCTACAAGGACCAACACAGTCAGGTTCTAGAAGGCTCTAGCTTGAAGAAAAATGATTCTCCTCCAGGAGACTCTGTATGCTTTCTGGTATCAGGTGTGTATCTCAGTGGTGCTCCCTTTTGGCCTTTCTGCCAGGAATCTTTCAGCAAAATTTATAGCTTAGGTATTGAGCATGATGGTGCCTGAAGTAACTTTTACTTTCTCTTCTTTCTGACAGTCAAGTTGTTTCATCCTTAAAAATCTTACTTAAAAACCTGATGTTTTAATCTGTAAGATGCCTCAAGTCCTTCCAAAGTGAGGTATGGTATAAATCTAAAACAGATCCACTTCCTTCCTAGCTGCCAATGGACTGTATCAGTCCTCCACAAATCCAACTAAGATGAATTGCAGCAGTCGGGGAATGGCCGGGATCTTTGGACAGATACCACTGACAAATCTCTCAGCCAACTGAGTATATCCTGAGCACCCACGTCCATGTTAATGTGGAATTTATTAGTCCTCTCCCCTCCTGCCCTCATTACTGCTTATGGTGGGAAACAGGGAACAAGGAACCTTCAGCCTAAAGCACTCCAGTCCTTCCCAGGCTCTGGGCAGTTAAAGGGAGCTCCTCCTCAGTGAAGGGCTGGCAACTTTGGTTTATTCAGCTACTTTTCTGGAATACTAAAGGAAGGAGCATCTCAGAGCTGCTCACGATCTATTATAAAGGCCACAGAGTTTATTTCAACAGCCCTGGAGGTAGGATCTAAGGCATCAGGCCCTAGGCTAAGGTCTTGGCCATGATGGAGACACATGGTGGGGCTCGGGCGGGAACAGTACCTTCTTTGTGCTCTGCTTCCCTGTCGGCTCACTGGGGACAATCTTCAGAGCTCAGAGGCAGACCCCCAAGAGGGGAAGTGGGAGGGGAAGGGGCTGGTCAAATGTCAGCATCCCCACTCAATGCCTCAGGAACAGGGCATTGAGATTGGACAATTTGTGGATATTAGAAGACAGGAGGCTAAGGAACATGGGCCTGACCCTTCCAGCTTCCCTGCTTCTCCTTGCTCTGTGACTCAGGCAATCTCTAACTCCTCTGGGCAAGAAGCCCTTGAGGTTGGAGCATCTTCAATGCTCTATTCGTACCAATCTTTAAGCATGCCCTGTCCTTTCACACATCTAGGCTGTTCCTGCTGCCTACAAAGCCCATTCTCTTTATGCAGGTTAGCAAACTCCTACTCATCCCTCAGGTCTTAGCTCAAATGTCCCCTCCATTGTGAACCTTCCCTAACTCCTCCAGGCAGAGCCAAGTGGGTGCCCTCCCCTCTTTACCCCCACAGTTCTTTGTAAACACTACTCCAAGCACATCTACCACTGTGCACCATACATGTTGGTTGATATATCTGTTTTCCCCACTAGATTGAGTCCCTGGGAACAGAGACTGTGTTATATTTATTTTTGGACCCAGCACAGTCCTTCACACAGTGCCTGACACATGATAAATAATCACTGAATTCATGAATGAATGAACGAATGAATAAACAGTTGGTCTAGGAGGCAGTGTCTGAGTACCAAGGAAGGGATTTTCATCTTGAGAAAGTTTAATGAGTAATATATGTGAAAGCACCAAGGACAATTTCTGGCATCTATTAGAGGTTGAAAAAAAAAAGTTTGCAGAAATTCAATCTATTGTGGCCTGACATCCTTGCTTGATGAGGCAGTAGGCTCCATTGTCCCATCTGAACAAAAAGATAAAACCCACTAAAAGAAAAACGCCACTCAGTTTTAAACAGAATGTCCTACCTTTCTCTTTTTCTTTTCTTTTCTTTGCACCTGGATCCATTAATCAATCACCAGCCACTAACCTTTATATCTCAGTTAACCAATTCTAAGATGTCTGTCACCCTGTAAGTGCTGAAAGAGGTGCAAACCCAGAGAAAAGTGAGAAAGATCTCAGAGTGTAAGCAGGGACCAAAATAGCTAAGCAGAACCGAAGATATAAAGATCACAGACAGTTCAGCGTGATTGGTCCTCGGGCCAGGAGAGGCGGCGTTTGGGCTCCCGAGAAGCCAAAGCTGGGACACTGAGGAGTGGTGGCAGGGAAAGGAGAGAGCAGAGAATAACAAGG